>NTHP01000005.1:2224327-2235275 GCA_003416845.1 Oplegnathus fasciatus | reverse complement strand
GAGAGATCTGTGCCTGTTGTTGAAGAGAGCAAGGGGGGTCGGGGGCTGGCTGGTGGGATGTGAGTGTGTTTAGGAGGGGGCAGCTTAGGATTTGAAAGCAGACTACAATATTTGTCTGAAAGGCAGCTTATCTAATGTTTTCCAGTTATAGTAGAAGGGGAGGAGGGCTTGTTTACTTAAATCACTGTAAAATTGGTCATAGTAAGTCTTCATGTGACTCCAGTCAGAAGCTGAATCCGCAGGGTATGTGGCCACATAAGCACAAAGAAAGCTTCAGCCCTGAAACAAGATTCAAATCGAGGGGGGGGGGGNNNGGGGGGGGGCAGTGATTGCCTTCAATCTCAGCCATATAAAAACAATCCCTTCCTGAAATCCTCCCCCTGCTGCTGCATTTTTCACTGAGCTATTACATGGACTCAGATGTTGCATTGCTAATTGTGAGGAGCTAATCTCCGCCATGTCCAGCTTCCTGTGGCATTTTTTTCTGTCCCCCTGCTAGCTGAGAAGTGACCTCTAACTTAATGATTCAGATGTGATTAATCCACTTGAGTGGGACGACACCGCATGGGCTAATGTATGGCACAAGCACTGCGGATAATGGACGATTGGTGGAACATAAAGGACGTTTGCGCCACTTAAAATTGTTTGAGGCTTGCTCGGCTTTAAAAGTCACGCGAACATGAATATGGTGCATTGTATAAGTCATGAGGCGCAATTATAGCTAAAAGGTTAACAGTGGTTGTCTTTCTTGGTGTTGCTGTGACTCACAACTGTGAACAATGCTGAACTGCCAGTCGGTGCTCTATAATCTTAAAAGGGAGTGATCTTTGATTTAGGTATCATTAACAGATGGAATGTGAAGATAGCAATCCTTGCTCCCCCTTTATTAATGATTTTCAGGTGATGTCAGTTCGTACGAGTTTATTTGCGCCACCATATTGGCTGACAATATGGCGGCGTAAACAAGACGGGGATTGAGCGTTCCACTCACACTGAGACACTGAGGCCTTTTCTGGCTGATTCGTACGTCTGACCTTTTCCTTTTAGACCGTAAATGTTTTTTTTAGTTGTTCGTTGGTCACTGAATCATGAGGATTAGTCTTTTATTAGAGTGATATGCCTGTCCATGAAATGGTAAGCAGTAGTGTGACAATAAATCATTTTAGTTATGTGGGTAATGTGCAATCATAATCTCAGCCTACACTGTCATGTGGGAAAACTTGCGTAGCTTGTCTTTCTGAACACATTTTGAAATGCCATCTTCCTCACTTCCCCAGGGGTTAGGATATCCATTTAGTTTCACTACTTGTGGAGTGAATGAAAGAGGAAGTGGTCAGACCTCTTAATGGAGTTGTACACAAGAGCCCAAGTTGCACTGCAGTGTGGGATTTTTATGGAAAGAGAGCACCGAGTGTTTCACGGTGAGGCTGCTACCAGATGAGAATATAGCAGCCTAAATCTTAATTATGTACACACTACCATACTGCTGTCGGTATCATTTCACATCATCTCTATTTGCGGTGCTTCATTCCAGTGTTTGTAGGAAATTAAATCTGATGTGCAATTTGATCTGGGTCTGAGTCCGCAGTCTGTGTTGTTGATTCATGTAAACCAAGGGAAGTATAGTAGCGGTGTGAGTCACCCCCCTTCACAAACACAAGTCTCACCGCTGACAAGGTACAGAGAGCTAGTAAACATTCAGCTCACATACGGGCGCGTGTATGAGTGTCACCTCTGAGGAATCTGAGGGGCGATATCCGGATCAAAGAGGCTGTTTCCGACCATACAGAGAGAGAGATGCTTCATAGAGTGAGGCTGTAACGGCTGTCTAGCTGCTCAGAGGCAGCTGAATGTTTGACAGGGCATTGGAAAAACGTTATTTAATCTGCTCGCATGATGGCCCTCACTGGGATTGCACCACGCTGCGTCTCTGCCCCCTTTTTTCCTCCCTGTGTCAGGATGATGGCGGTTGCTGGCTGGTAGAAAAACAGTCAGACGGTTGTCTGTGTGTTGTTTTTTATACAGTATGATGTAATGCATATAGAACCGAGAAATTGTAATTGATGCAATGTTGGCGGGCCTCTAATTTTCTTTCTAATGAGTAAGTCTGCTGGGGTCTTGATATCTTTTCCATTTGGGTAATAGTCCGAATGACTCAACTGTATTCCATTGTAATTACAAAGAAATGAGCGAATTGTTATTATAATAAGCCACATGAATGAAAACAGATGTGATGTTTGACCCATTAAAACTGTTAGTAGGATGCTGTTCAGGTAAACGTAGGTAAATTACAACGCCGGCCTTTTGGTTGCGTGAATGCGGCATATGCACAAATCTCTGCCACATAAAAGGTCTCGCTCACAATTACCCTCCCACTTTTGACCCCAACAATGCAGAAATGCGAGAGCCGCCTTGTCATAAAGCCAGGCGGAAAATCAATGAGGAGTCATGGCTTCCATACCATTGTTGGTATCATTTCCATCCCCCTACACCGAAGCAGACTCATGGTTTTGTGGAGCGATGATAAATCTCTCCAGGTCTTGTTGATTCTTTGGACGGGTTTCATTTCTAAATGGAACGAGCCAGCTCGCCACTTCCTGACCTATTGTCCTTGCAGATAGTGGTTTACCAGTGACGCATTTAGAATACATTAGCCGCTGATTGACATAGTACACATGAAACAGTGGTAGCACTGCTAAGGAGGCAGTACCCTCTGGTGGGTGACTACTGAAATGGAGAGTGATGAAGGACCGGAGAGGTGCTTTGATTGTTCATAGAAAATTCCATCTAATTTGTTGTGTGCACAGAGGAAGGGCCGATATCTTTAATTAACATAAACCTCAGGAGCCAGCGATGAGTGAGAAATTGGGATAATTGAAAATAGGGCCTGTTTTCTTTTCCCCCTCTCTGTCTGTACATCCTTAAAGCAGCTGAGCCCATCAGAGGGCACTTTCACACATGTTAAGTGGGGGGACATCTGGCCTCGTTAATTCAGTGCATGGTCATAAAGTGGAATGGCGGTCCCCACAGGGCCGCCTGCTCTGAACACCGTCAGATGGAGCCTGTGTGTCTTCGTCCTCCCTGTTGACTGTCCCTCTGACACCAGCTCTGACACTTCAACAAGAACATCTTCGCAATCCCGCCATGATGTTTAAACACAGGCGCCGATGTCCGAGGGAGGAAGTGACACTACATAAATCTTCATGTGCCAGAAAATAAAATTGTGTACACTGTAAGGCTCTGATGTGTGGTTTTACTGACCACTTTTAATTTTCAGGAACAAGACTCTCTGTGGGTTTTTAGTAATCAACTACACCAAAACAGCTTCTTTTCCCTGCCATTGATTAGATATCAGTAGCCTGTGTCCATTATGTGTGTTATGATGGGTGGGCTGTCAGAGCCTATATACCAGTATCCACCTTACGTCCCCACATCCTCAGGAATGGTAGCAAATAATCGAGTGGCAGCAGCAGGGAAGCAGTCATGCTGCGCACTCATATCCTATTTTAGCAAGTAAACATTTAATGTGTTTAAATGTATCACAGCTTTATTTATGCATAGAATCTGCTGTTAAATCTGAATTATACATTAGCCAATGAATAATGCATCAGTGCCATTCCTTAATGATTACTTGCCAGGCAGCGAATGGTAATGTTTGCTGATAAATTTACCCATTGATCTCGCTTGTGTTTAACCAGGCTTGTAGAGATGATGTTTGCTCCATTTTGTGTTCAGGGAGGTTTTTTTTGTCAAGGATGTAATCAAAAGCGAGCTAATTGTCTGGGTTTTTTTCCAAGAAGATGTCTTTTTAAAAATGACAAGTGAGCCCTAAGGAATTAAAGCAAAATGGATACAATCTGAATTCTCTGAGCACACGCTACTTAGTACTTGTAGTTCTCAATTCTGCCATTTTCTCTAACATCCCAGGAAGGTCGGCGTGTTTACATAGTGCTCTCCTCATGGCTGCTTTTGGGATGAGTTATGTATCCTTAGACCTCGACAGATCAATGTCCAATTACAGTTTTGTCTTTGTTGGCTCGTAGCCATTACACGACAGAGTATGTTTGTTTGAAGTACAGAGTCTAGACGGTGTCTGATGAGTTGGTTATTTAGCCCATACTTGGTAAAGGTTGTCTTTTGATACCGCGTCTTTATTGGCACTGGTCTTAACAGCCGCGCTGAGCCAGATTATTGGCACATTATCCGTATTATGCAGTGAGTGTAGCATTGCCTATGCCTTGAAGCACAGCCCCGTTACTGTGCAGATATATTGCTTGTCCACACAATGAGAAAATATTGACTTGTTGTCACTCACTCATTTGATTAGTTGTGCGGGTGATTCTGCTTTTCATTTGTCACCCTGGCAACGTAAATGGGAAAACACAGCAACAGCCTCTTTCTATCCAGTAATGAAGCACTGGAGCGTTTCAGACTATCACATCTGGAAAACCTCTCTCTAAGCAGGAATGAATGTCTTTATCACTCACGGTGTATCATTGGCACTTGTCAGCTCAGCTAGTATCCACAAAAAGCCAACATTTGACAGCTTTTCTCGCTGCAGAATGTGCAGCTGCGTGGGAGGGATGTACTCCAACAATTCCACTTTGATTTTACAGCTAAGCTGAGTGAGATTTATCCGTATATTTACAGTGTCGGCGAGTTACTCCATTTTCTTTTGTCTGTAAGAAGAGCAGCTTAAAGCAGTCGTGCTGCTGTGTGTAAGCCAGGTCATAACGAGAGCACCTTACATTTAACCCAACAGGATTCATCAGTGGCCTTGTTCTTCCAAAAATAATGAGGTAGACAGTAAGGGCTGCCCCAGGCTGCATGTAGGGAGATGATCTCTCTGAACCGGCAAATCATTCCTGTTTTTTATGCTAAAAAGACAGGCTAATGACTATTCTTGATGTGTGTCAGTGCTTTAAGTTAACTAGCTTTAATTCACAGAAAGATCTAATGGGCTTGATTGTCAAGCTGAGTGGAGGCAGTCAGTGAGAGGCTTGTGCTCGGGTGGGGGGGAGTGTAATTGTTTTTGCTGGCGGTGATTCTCTCTGGAAGGGATGACTGCACAATCCAGATATGTAAACCAGAAGAAACTGAAAGGCAATATGCTGATACCTTGTCTGTTTCCCCTTGATCAACCTAGCTTTTGAAATTAAATTTCTAGACTCTGCCCAGACACTCACTTTGGATTCGGCTTGGCAGTAATGGTTGCTTTACAAACCTGCGTCTGCTCAACTAAGCATTTCAAACATGTAAATCGTATGTGGAAAATGGAGATCTTGAGGAAATCATTAACTGCGACGGCGCACCATAAAACAAAGAGAGGAAGAATTAAAGACAACAGATGCTCAAAGGGTTTGATTCTGCTTATTGGAGCATGACACTTATTTAGTGCAGCGGAGAATCTCAGTGCGTTCATGGTAGACAATGGTGCTGTGTCTCGCCAATGCCCTGCCAGTCATCTGTTCTCCAGAGGCATTCACAATATTCATTTAATGTTTCCGCACTCATCCAAACCTCACATTTCTTTGTTTGCTCAAGCCTTGTGTCATTTTTGCACACACGGAATCAGGTTGCTTGTTTGCCTGCACAAGACAGCTTGCAATGTTTATCAGGCTATAGCAGAGGAGACTTCCACCTCTTATGTTTCATAAATAACAAAGCCGCTCAGCCCTGCCCAAGTAAAAGAGGATGGTTGCCATGATAAAGTGAGCTGACTCTATTGGTCTGATAAAAATCAACTTAAGACCCACCAGGAAGCAGTCCAGTTTGCAAACACACGGTTTTCGGGGTTAGTGTTTGAGTCAGCGTCGGGGCAAGACTGGACATCTGTCTCCTAGTGATCTATAACGCCCACAATCCCTCCCACAGACTGTTGGCTTTGGCACTCAAGCAGTACACCGGTTGCTGTAGTACACCCAGCCACCCACAACAGTGGCTTATCGCGCTAGCATAACAAACAGTGGGCTAACAAAGAGGATGGAAAGCAATAGGACACACGGTAACAGAGGACCTTAAGAGCGCCGTGCCATCATAACTCCACTTCAAAATGGAGGCCTTTGTTCTGAGATTGTTGGAGAGGACATCATAGCAAGGCAGCAGCACATCTTTTCATCCTCAAACACACTCACTCCCACTCATTCAGTCTGCTGCCGGTGAAGGAGATCCTCTGCCTGATAGGGCTTCAGAGAAAGGTATTCCTCTGGGACTGTTGTTGAGGGATTTCTACAGTTCTGCCACGCGCTGATTAAAGGAACACTTGTAGATAATCCTTTTTAAAAACAGGTCTTTGTTGTGGCAGTGGTGGAGTGAGGTGGAGTGCGAGGGGCAGGAAAAAAAAGCCCCCGATTTGGATTTTTAAATGGTTATCACCTTGGTATGATCGGCAACTCGGCTAAGATAAATATTTAATGACAGGGCGGCTGAAATAGAGCTGTTACTGACTGCTGGTGAGAAATGGAGCTTCTATTTAGAGCCCATACTGTTCCATAAAGTCGTGGCATTGGTAGACAGCCCAAGGTTATTAGTGTGGTATGAGAGTAGTGTGTGTTTGCGGTGTGTCTGTGGGTTGCTGAAGAGTTCTCACTCTTTTCTTGCTGCAGTGATATGAAGGAGAGAAATGCACTCAGTCTGTTATTGAGCATTCACTCATGAATCCTTGATGGATTACGCCTGTGTGTGTATGTGTGTGTGAGAGAGACAGCGCTGTTGTGGCAGCACTATAGTTAATGCACGACAGCGATACTATTCAGGCGCACTTCACTTGAACTATTTCCACAAGCGAAACAGCTGTATGTTTTGCCCTTTACCACCTTAGTTTTGCTCTGTTTCATTTCACATGCTCCCTGCCCTCTGGGTTCTTGTTTGATGTCATTCATGTCATGCAAAATTGATTGCGAAAGCTTGCATCAATGCTCGCTGCGATGAAGTTATCACGGTGTAAAGACAGATTTCCCTACATTGATTCTCTTAACCTTACACTTTCACACTCAAGTGAATAGAACCTTCAAATTGATATCAGCCTTGCTTTTAGATTTTTGGCTGTGATTATGAAGTGAACTTGAATGTTACTGCACAGCTCATTTGAACGCTGATCTACGCTCCGCTTGATTCATCCTGTTTACTCATTACATGATAGCTGTGGCGAAAGCAATTACTTTCAGCTTTCAAGTACCTTGCTTTTGGTCACACTGCGGCTCTTATTCATTTCACTGGAGCTCCCAAGGCCCCGTGGCTTCCAATCAGTCCAGTGAGTGCCGTGCACTAATGTCTTGCCTCTTTGTGTAGGAAATAGGTGGGTAAACACAGCAGAGTCCTTGAAGCACTTCCCATCCCTGCTATTGGATTACCAGCTGCCTTTCCGGGTCTCATCTGCACAGATGAGTGCCAAGATCAATGGAGCTCTTAGTGCAAAGCTAATTCGATCAGGACTGGCTTTGCTACTGCTGATCAGAGATTATTTTTTTTTACGTGAAACAAAAACTTAATCAAGTCAAGCCCATGTCCAATAGCCAGTATTTTCAGCCGCTCCAACTCCCATAGACATCAATTAGGAGGCATTTCATATTCATTATTGAATTGTTGGGTTGGCCTGCTGAGGAGAAGTGTGGAGATGGAAGTAGTGAACTGCTGCGTAAAGTGATCCGGCCAGTTTTGCTGAGTGTAGCAGGAATGCTGCCGTTTCTCCAGCAGAGCAACTGGCATCATAAATAAGCTTAGAGCATGTTTTTAGAGGGATGAGGTGTCTCCGGTTTTGACGGTGAGCAGAGAGAAAGGGTTGAAGGGCATATTGACCCTCTTGTTCTGGAAAGCAAAAAGCAGACTCTTCAGTGCCCCTTGTTCCCCCATTAATTATTGTTTGATGCTAATAAAGGAGGGGGGATGGGGCATGTTATGAAACATAATTATTCATTGCAGCATTTCCCCTCGACGAGCCTTGTTCCCCCTCCCCTTGTGCTTAGCGAGGAAGCTGCCAGGGCTGTCAGTTGAGTACAGCAGGCAAAGATGTCCCCTCAGCCTTTTAAGGAGGGGACAGGAGGGAGCAGGGTGAAGGGCACCATTTGCCCGAGTGATATATGAGGAGAGACAGCAATATATGTAAGGAGCTGCTGAAAGAAAGATAGAAGGTCAAGGCACATTACACTCCAGCCATTTATTGGCTGAGCACATAGTCTGACCTGGACTGCAAATACAGTTGCTCAGCAGCAGCAGGTTTTTTTCTGTATGTATGTATATGTGTGCTTGTAAGTGTGTGTGTCAATGGCCTACACATTTTAGATTGACACATGTGTATACACATAGATGAATGCTGCACTGTGGTGAATATGCTCTCAGTGGCTTTTTATAAGCTTGCAGATGCAGTGGGAAGCTATTTTAACAAGACTGTAGCTCCACAAACCTGTCCTCCTAGATTTCCACTAAGCGACTGCGATGGCAGGAGTACTAGAGGCTGATTTCCTATGCATGAGCACAGCATATGGTGTGCTTAAACACAATGCAAGCATGGGATTAGTTAACAATTGTGTCTCATAACATTGTGGTAATTGCGTGTAGTATGAACGGTTGCTCTAGCACTATATATATTTCTTTTCCTGGTGTTACTTTGCTAAATATTGAGAAAGAAAATGATTTAGCTGATGTTCTCTATATTTTAAAAGAGTGTGTAAAGGCAGGGCCAAGTAGTATTTTCGTTGTCATTAATGGCCCAGTGACGAGAGGCGAAGTCTCTGTGAGACTGCCATGGTCAAAGCCTAACATTAACATTCCAAGAATATCTGAGGCTTATTCGCAGCAACTCAGCCACACAGCCAGCTGCGTTCACCTTTGGTTAAAAAAAAAAAAAAGACAACAGGCCTATAGTCAGCCTGAGCTATATGTTGTGTTTTTAATGTGCCATTGTTTTGGCAGTGAAGGATGCAATGTGTAATCCAATATATTGCAGTTGTTAGGTGTTTGGAAAGATGAAAAATATGCAACTTGTTTTTGCTGGAGGCACAGCACACTATCAGTCAGGGATCAAGTCTCCATTTCACACATGAACAGGCAGAGTTAATCTGTGGATCACTACTGTACACTGCGTAATATCCAGCCTCTAGTCTCATTTTTTCCCAAAAGCCCATTGTTCTATGTGCCTGCTGCTAATGTTTTTGGAAAATAGTTACCTTTTGTAGCTGGTGTGTATTTTTTTAGGGCAAGACCTAAGCATTTGCTTGTGGTCCAGGTAGTAAACCATCCAGGCTCACACTCCTTCAGACTCTTTAAAATTAATTGTGTGTATTTGTAGCCTACCTGTGTGTGTGTGTGGTCTGTGTGTTTGTGGCAGGGTCCACTAAAATGCCACTGCTGTAAGAGGCCCAGTCCTAGCCACTGCATGTTTTATGAGCTGTCCTCAGAGGATATGGGAGCTCTGAGCTCAGATCCTGCTTGTTCCAGCAGTGTTTTCATCACTCCTGGCCACTCCCCCCCCCCAGCTTTTTGGGGGGTTTTTTCGATGGGGGAGAGGAAATGCACCCAGAATCAGGCAATATCTATAACACAGCCCCATCTGTAGCTATAGTTTAAAAAGCGTAGCTAGATGCATGGAGGCCTCACAGAGTCATGATTCATATTTTTCTCCTCATGCGCACTGCAGAGGGTGCTTTCCCCTCTGCCTAGGATCACTGGCCTGCACAACTGAGATGGTGGATGACAAGGCTGAACGCTACACTGAATATTCCACTCCCCTAGTCACCTCCCCCGCCGACTGCTTTCCAAAGCCGTCCTTTTCCTTGAACAAACACGTCTCCAACTGGAGAACGTTCACCGACGGTGTCTATTTGCAGTGCTCACACATTGACTTGTGAGTTTTAGCTCTGGTTGCGCGAATGCTGAAATTAGCACGGAGGGTAACAAACAAAAGGGGATGTTGTGCGTAGAAGACGAATCCTTTGTTTTATTTATTCTGTCAGTCGTGTGTTTGTCAATCGTGATGGTTGGTTGGCGGTTGGTGGTTAGAGGAGAAGCATTTGCATATGAAATAATAGCCCTTCCTAATTAGAGGTAATACCATCCTGTGGTATCTAGAGGTGGAGGTGTTTTTTGGCTTGGATCATTATAAGACGTTGAATGGAGGGATTGCCCNNNCCCCCCCCGACCATCTGCCAGAGGATAGAGCAGAGTTTGCCACCACATAGCTAAATAATTTAGGCGGAAAAATGGTCTTGTGTACTGACCTAATGGCTTTGTTTTTGGGAGCTGTTCTTGAAGACATCCCTCAGTGCCCCCGCTGGTCTGTGCTGTCAGTCTGAAACCTCAGAGCTGTCTTATCTGTCACTCTAATCTATTTATGTTAGTTTTTCCTCTGTGTTGGCACGTCGCTCTGTGTGACATAGTGATTAGAGTAGCTGGAGGATGTAGGGCAGCTGTATGAATACATTTCCTCCTCTCCCACACTCATTTAGACTACCAGTTGGAATTTAACTGACGGATAGGATCGTTAAGCTGATAGGCAGATCTCGGAGGAAGAGTGGGGATATTTGATTGCAGAATATCAGTGGAAGTGGTACATGATTGAGTGCTCAAATATTAAAATCTCAAGTGTCCTTTCATTCTAACAGAAGACAAAATCACTGTTGGGTTTTTTTTTTCTTTCCCAGTAAATCTTTTTACTATGTACATCTGATTGAGAAAATGTCATGTAACTCATTTCCTCCTCCCCCTGCTAGAGCTCTGTTCCATTTTGAAGAGATAAATGTTTGAAGATACATGTATGATGCAGATATTTTTTTAGTACAAGTGAGGCTTGAATGTGTCCCCAGTGCGTATTTATACCTCTCCTGACCCCAGCTTTACCTTTGGGTAAATTTCCATTACAACAGCATAATTCACCAAAAAATTGAATTGTCAGTGCCTCTCCAGAGGTGAAAGACACTAGAAATCCTTTCGAATCAGGCACTTTATTCACACT
>NTHP01000005.1:2213414-2224320 GCA_003416845.1 Oplegnathus fasciatus | reverse complement strand
AAAAAAAAAAAAAAGCAGCTCACAGATTTACAGGGAAACTCAATTAAGAGCCACATTCATGATAGCGCTGTCTGCCGCCACGTACCTCACATTCTCCTGCTTTTCTTATCAATGACACATTGGGAGAGGTCCTTTACTGGCCGCCTCACGGTTACATTTCTCAAGAGTGCCTCATTTAGAGGAAAGGGGAAGGGTGACAATGGACAACCACGGCATTTCCCTCAGGAGCCGTGTCTAAACATGATGCCTCGCGAAGCAGTCGGAGCTGCTGAAATGGCCTTCAGCTTTGCTCCAGCCAGGCAAACGTGGCAGACTGAGAGGTACTGTTTCTTGAAGTAGCTGGTATTAGGCTGCAAAATGAAGTCCTTCTCACAGACCCTGTAGATAATGGACATCTCGGGTTGTGGAACGCCCCCTCTGGGCCATTTGGAGCTCTCTCTGAGAGCACACAAACAGGGACTAGGTAGGATTTAGCCTTCTTTTAGAGATGGAATAGAGGCTTAGACCCTGTGGAGCACACACTCTGATCCTTATGTCTGTGGTTGAAAGTACTTGTGGACAGTTGGACAGAGAATATGTTTGACTTAGTGGGTATCAGTTTATATTACAAAAAGAAAGTAAGGGATGCTATTGTTAGCCCAGGGAGATTTTGTAAATTGTCTTAATCTTTTTAGACAGTGATGGTTTATTGTTGCACACAGTGTCATTGTGCATGAGAATCTGTTCTTGTGCAGCAGTGCTTTGCCTTTTACCATGGGAGTCTCTAGGCAGGTTTAAATGTTGATGTTGGAAAGCCCCAAGCTATCTTTTCTCGAGCATGGCTTTTACCTACTAAACTAACCCCGGATGCCGGCTAAAAATAGAGCCTTTGTGAGCACAGCTTTAGCAGAGGGAAAAAAGATGTGGTTACTCATCAGTGAATTGAAAAACAAGTGGAGCAGACAAGTGTCTTTGCCCTGCCAATGTGAACTAAAACAGAGAGGGCCTCAGAGAATAAAGCAAGCCATGATTGCACCAGGTAAGAAAAAGCAGGCAGGGTGCAGAGACCACAGAGAATCCCTTATGAAGTGGCCTACCCCTCGCCTCCAGCTGAGCCTTTCATTGTGCTGTTGTTTCTATGGGGGCTTGGATGGCAGCTTAGATTAGATGGCACTGAGTAATGGATTGGAGCTGACGAAAACCTGCTGCAGCTCAACATCACCACAGTTAGGATCTGTGCACTGCTGAGGATCTGGCTGGTTTATTCGGATCAATTTGAGTTGCCCTCATTGTTAATAACCCTGTGTATATTCATGCTAACATTGTTCTCCTCTAATCTGTATTCATGCGAGTATTTCATTCAATCCCTTTGCAAAGCCGGCCCTAAATCCTTGCCAATCACATTTTGCTACTTCATAATTCTCCAATTGAATATGCCATGAATGACTTTTCAGTCTCTCTCCCAAAACTGAGTGGATCGCTGTGCTGGTTATACTGTATGTTGTTAGATTCTATTTTGCATTTAAATGAAGAAATTTATAGTTTCTCTATTATTTCTTCTATAAAATGCTGTATGAATAAATGTCCAGCTTTTGCAAATTTATAATCCAAAATAATCAATTACTAAAATTTGGCGGGATAAAAAGGAAACCCTACAGCTGTATAGGTACTCAAGCAAAGCGTGATAATTTGGATGTTTATCCTTAGACAGGTTTTGATTAAAACTACAGAGATGAGCATGGATTTGGGTAAATGTGGGAGTGATTGGAATGAATAAAACATGGCTTTTTAAAAGGCTTTTCGGGAGAGAGAGAGAGGGAGAACGGAAAAAAAAGCTGTGTTTAGTAACAGAAACCTGCTGTGTGGCCATTGTGGAGGATGATGTGTTAATCGAGCCACAAACTGTGTGGTTTTTCAGGCCAGAGGTCTCATTTAAACAGGCACGGAAAAGAGAAATGTATTTGAGCGGGGCCCTGCTGGCTGCTAGCCCTTGACTCCATTGCAGTAATGTAAATGGTGGATTAGGTGACGTTGGCTGGGACCCCCTCAACCCCTCTCCAGCCACGGCCCCCTCCTTCTCTTTTCCATTAAGACAGCTGGTATCTTTCAAAGGGTCCTGGCCCAGTGATTGATGTGTAATAGCTCCAAGCCTCACCTGCCCCCTCACAACGTTATTCATCGGCCAGGCAGCCAGCGCTGCTTTCTACTAAGCACTTTGTTTCCTGGGGAGTGGGTGGAGAGCCTTCTCCCTCGCTTTCTCTCTCTGCTTCACTTTCTCTTTCTCTTCCCCGTTAGCCATCAATACATTATGACTTTTCATTGCCACAGTGTTACTACTTCACTTCACACTGACTCACTCCTTTTTACTCACTCAATTTGTTCAACTTCAAATTGCTCTTTTGTTTGCATCAAACTACGGCTACTGACGTGCAACAAATGAACCATAGACACTTGAACATATTGTTAATTGACTAGTAAAACTTTTAACACAATTAAACATGAGCACGCGCATGTCTATATGAGGAATTTTGAAAAATACAATTATGTTAACGTCAGCAAGGTAATTGGAGATGCAGAATTTGGAATGAGGCAGTTGTGTAAAGTGTATCCAGATGCAAACTAATAGCACCTAGATTGTAAAGATACTTATAGAGGCTTATAGTAGCCCACAACATCAAAGGAGAATGGGCCAGCCCTCCATTTGCAACAGTTCAGGGTCCTCGTTGGTTTCAGTGGAAGAGGCTTATGTTACTGATTAGAGGAGAGAAGAGGTGCTTAGCTCATACACAGATTCTGGCAGCTCCCAGGATTAGAGCTGTGCTATCAAATGGTACCTTCATCAATGTTTACATGTTCCTCACACCTCCAAGACATGCTGCTGGATATGGACACAGGAGGGGGCACAGTATGTATCTTGGCACACCAACGGAGGCGTGTATCCATGGTGGGTGTGTGTCTTTGCATGCACATGCGCGTTAGTACTCTCCTGAGCCCTTGCGTCCTGTGTGTGCACTAATGTGTTCTTGTGTGTATATGCTGGCAGCCCAGTGGTCGCCGTGGTAACTCATCATTAGGTGATTAATGGGGCTGTGACGAGGCTGCGGTTTAATCAGGCCCGGTGTTTGTGTTGAAGCCGACGACAAGAGCAGCTGCCCTGTCAGTTGGTGTCTGCTCACGAGATGACAGCACCCGCTGCTGAGGAGCGCCATTGTCAAACGCGCTTCATTGTATGTGTGTATGTGTCTGTGCCTGCCAAAAACCTTTCTTCCACCTTCCTCTTTCGTTATATTCTTTGCCTCACATTCTTTCTAGCTCTCTCAATAAACCCACGTCCACTTGCAGACATGCTGTATAATTTTCACTTGAAGCTGTATCTGCTTTACCTGGCTCAATATCTCTCCCTCCCTCCTTTTTCGCTCTCCCTCTCCCACCCTGCTATCACAACCATGGTAACACTGGTGCTGATTGCCTGTTCTGATCCCTCTGGGGGCTGTAATAACTATTTCTAGTTAATTTGTTGCGGTGGGGGTGGAGGGGGCAAACACTGGCAGTAAATGAGAAGCCTCCTTCTCTGTCTGAAGCAGACAGCGTGCTGCTTCAGCTTTGCCCACTTCACTGTTTATGGAGGATTTCATTATGGCATGAGAAAGTAGTAGCTGGGTTCCTTTTGAGTGAACGACGATGGCTGAAAATGGCAGTGGACTGGGCATGGCAAATGACTGGCTCAGCCTCTCTCCTCTCCCTTTCCTTACCCAGTGGATTGCTGTGTTCTTCCCTCCAGAGCTGTCACTTCACATTAACACAGTGGTGACTGTCAGCCAGGGCAGAGGGTTGGGGTGGGGTGCAGTCCAGTAAGCCAGAGTACACACACACACACACACATACACATAACCACACACGCACAGATGAGTAAAATTGAGCCTGGTGTCATCACAGATGGTCTGCAGAGGAGCTAGCCAGTTAACTCTGTCATTGAGCTTCATGCTGTGTCTCTCCCGTGGCATTGCAAAAGACAAGCAGCGTCTTGTGTCGAAAAGCCCCTCGACACAGTATCTCTGAGGAATTCTGTCGGCTGCATGCCTCATCCTCGATGCGGCACTACCTTTTTATGCTTATTCAGTTATGACTTCCCTTTAGCTTGTTGTGTTACAAATACTGTACATGCAGCACACGTCTTTCTACTTTCTCACTCTCTTTTTTTTCTCCATTCTTTTACCCTTTAATAACTCTGTTTTACTGCCCCTCTGAAAGAATGGAAATATGTTCGAGCAGGAAGCTAGAAGGTTCTGTTCTTTGATAAAGCTACTCAGTGCTCTCCAGAGTATACATGGTTGTGGAGGGGAGTGCCAACAATTACTGTGATGTTGTGAAGAGTCAGCACAGCTGCCTGATCTCTAGGAATTAATCTCGTATTTCTCACCCACAAAAGATCTCCTCCAGCAGAAAACAACCTTTTTACTTAGCATAACCCTATGTCAGTAACCATTATCCTTACAGTGCAGAAGCTACATTTACTAATTGTCCCTCTTCTCTTGTCCACAGCTTTTCTGAAACACTGGGGTTGTTGGTGTGGCCAAATTTTCCCTGGATTTGACTGGTAAATTCAGAAGACTGAAGCCCAGGCTCACAGTCTACCTTTCACGGAGGCCCAGCCGTGAGAGGACTGAGGAAGGCACGTGGCGGATCATGACGGCCGACAAAGAGAAGGAGAGGGAGAAAGAGCGGGACAGAGACAGAGATAGGGACCGGGACAAGAGAGAGGCCGGGAAGTCCCGACGGCAGGACGGGGACAGGGGCGACCGAGAGAGTGAGAGCTCCAGGCCCCGACGCAGCTGTACGCTGGAGGGCGGGGCCAAGAACTATGCAGAGAGCGAGCACAGCGAGGATGAGGACAACGACAATGGCAGCACAGGTGGAGGCAGCGGCACGGCCGAGGAGGCCGGCAAGAAGGGCAAGAAGAAGACGCCTAAGAAGAAGTCACGCTACGAGCGCACAGAGAATGGAGAAATCACGTCCTTCATCACAGAAGACGATGTTGTTTACAGACCTGGAGGTAAGTCCTCGTCATGGTAAATTGTGTCAGCAGGTGGGCCGCACTCATTGGCACAGTCACTAACTGCAGTGAGCACGAGTCAATCTCCATTAATCAGTTTCCCCAGTTTACTGATAATCGTAAGCCCACCATCTTAACATCACAGTCACCCATTTAGCAACAGTCATCTCTGTTGCAATAAGCTGCTGAGGGATTGCAGATTCTCCAAAGTAGCAACTCTCTAACAGCAGAAGTACTCCCTCAGGCTAGAGGCCAATGCATCATACAATCAATTCCAAGTTGACCCACTCTGTGCTTTGACTTGGGCTAAGTCAATAAAGCAAAGTGGTGCTTTACTAGATGATGTGATAGTGACGACAGCCATGATAATGATTTCAACCCAGCACCATCTGACTCACCCCAAGTATGCTCTCTCGTCTCAGGCCAAAAGGTACTCTAGTTTCCCAAAGAGATGTTTGAGCTGCGGCACAATGTCGTTATTACGTCGGATGAATGAGGCTAAAAAGAGAACCAACCTTTTCCGCCGCTGTAAACATGGCCTCTCTTTCACCTACTGTTTATAAATTGGTTGTATTAGAGGGGGGAATGTCAACACTTGGAAGGAAGGAAGCCAGGCTAGCTAGCCGTGTGTGTGTAGTCTGCTCTCACTCTCCTCCTGCTCAGCGCTATCTGCCTTGCAACTAAATCATTGCCGCCATGTCTTTTCGTTTATCTAGCAGCTAGCAAAAGGTCAAGTAGTAGGGGGGGTGGCCCACATTGCTTGGGTACTTAATGGGAAGACGTAGGAAATTACAGCCAGTGTGTTAGGTTATCTTCTTCTCCAACTACCTACCCATACACACACACGCACAAACACTCAGCCCTCCTTTTTTCTTTTCAACTACTAAAGAGACAACTTCAAGTAGTTGCTGTGAAACAGCCGAACCTCCCCCATCCTACACTTTCCGTCTAGCTGCGTAATCTTATTGGCTAAATTATCTCTGCACTGGTATCAGTGGAGGTCCTCAAGCAAGCAGTCACACTGAACCCAAGCCTTGTTGTTGTTCACTCTCTATTTCTGTCTCTCTAACGCTCTGCAACGGACTCCATTGAAGCCTTTTTTGCTCCGCATTTCATGTTTAATAGAGAGAGCACCGGCGCTTTGTCTCATAGTTAACCATGCGGAGAGGGGGGAGTAGAAAGGANNNAAAAAAAAAAACGGAAGCAGTCAGTCACATCAATGAAACATTCAAAAGGCATATAAACAAAGTCAACCGTCTCAGTGGATTAGCCCCGCCGAATATTTATATTTCCACATCCGAGCGAACAGCACAGCGAGCGTCTGGTTGATGGGGAATATTTATGTTTCCTGTCTTCTACTTCAATTAGTTAGACAGGTCTAGAGTGTCACAACCTGCTCCCACCACATAGACTGGAGCTGTTAGATTGGTTTAGATTAAGGGTGAGCCAGGATTGGGTTGTGGTGGTCCCAGCACCGTTACACTACTTTGTAATTTACCTCCTATTGTCAACATGGAAGATCCTCCACCTCAGCAACTGACCTCCTGCTGTCTCCTCTGCTTATTGTTCAAGTGATAAGCCCTGTGCGCGCGCGCGTCTGTACACTGTGCGTGTTTTCCTCCTCCTGCTTGGTCATTGGTAGCAGCCTTCCTGCAATCAGATTTGATGTGTGCAGCTTAGGCAGGCACAAAGCCTGCAATGGATTATGCTTTACTAAATGTTAAATCCCTTTATGGCCGTCTAGTGACACACAATATGTAAAACTGACCACCCTCGGTGAGGGATTTGCACCGCCCCAGACATGGGGAGAGAGAAGAAGTTGGAGATGGAAAGCAGTTCAGAAACCGAAAGAAATTGTGAACCAAAATACTGTTTTGATTGCTTGTGTCACAGGGAGCTTTAGAAACATACAGGCCCATGTCATCACATAAGAAATAACAGGTAAGCTAGTATTGAAACCGTCAACACACTCCCAATCTCCAGCCACCCTCCAATCTCTCTGCTTAGCCTTTCTATCCCTTGAAGATGGGTTCAGGCGGCTTAGTGCACATCGATTGGATGGGGAAGGGTGGAAGGAGAAGTGCGATGGGCCAATAGGTGGGCCTGCAGCTAACTGTAGCTCTGCTGCTGTTAAAAAAGGATGAAGGAGTGTGTCTGAGGTGGTGGCCAGGGGTCTGTGTCCCGGGCCATTTGTATGGTCGGCTGCTGGGGTGAACAGCCCGTTGCAGTGCAAGCAGACATGCCAAATCGATCTGTGCCCTGTGGCTGAGCTCTCACCACTTCCCAAGGCCCAGCCAGACACCTCCAAAGCCTGTTCTCTACACTCGTCGACCCCCCTACCCCAGATTATAGATCCTCTCTCTGGAGATTATACACACTGCTATGGGGGGGATCAATAGGAGACACCCTAGAAGCATGGACACACAAAAAACATGTCAGTACACACGCATACAGAGTACGCTGATAACCAGTATTTGTGCACACTCACAAGTGTACTGTAACACATATACATGCACACACTAACACATATACAAGGCATGCTTTTAACAGTCATAGACACGGTCCCTATCTCTGACAAGCACACTCCTGTAACACACACAAGCTCAGCCAAATACAAACACATAGTACTATCCATATTGCTCATCCCTTCTCTCCACTGCAGCAGGACTCTGCTTGGCGCTGCAGGCGGCTGGCTGCCATAGCATGTCTCCTTCCTTCCTAACTGACTGGCTGGCTGGTCTGTTTAAAATGGAGAGAGCTAATGGAAACCACCTGNNNNCCCCCCGTTCTGCCCCTCTACCTCGGTTTATGTCACACAACATGGCTGCTACAGCCACCCCCCCTGAGTTTCAGGGCGATAAAGACAAGACTTTATTAAATTTAGTAATTTCTTTTTAGAAAGTGATGGGTTTGTGTAGTGAGTGCAGTGCATAATAAAGAGAGATTGGAGGCTAGTTTGACAAAAACACCTTGTGTGTATGAGTGTTGGGGGAGTTGTTGATGTGGACAGCTGGCGCTTCTTGCCGCAGCCACCACAGAACCCTGGGGAGTGTGCGTGTGTGTGAGTGTGAGACTTAATGTGTCATGTGCACACACAGTAAGTTGTGCAGCAGGAGTATGTCTGACACACACATGTAGAGCTGGATAACCAGCCCTCCTTCTCTCCTCCTTTTTTCAAACTCAGGACCAACTGTTGGCAGTCACACAAATCTGCCATGTTCTTTATGTTTGCAAGGGCTTCAGTTTTTTTTTTGTTAAATATATGTCCGCTGTAATTTTCTTCATGTTGTATGTTCATGTTGTGTGTAATGTATATCGTCAGTATTGCTAATAATGCTCAATATCTATATCGGTGCAAATGTTGACATGTATTAACCACATCAGGTGTTAACCAGGTGCAACAGATCCACCTTAGAACTCAGTTTCTTAGTCATTTCAGTTCTGCATTCTGAACCCTGCAATTTTCTAAACCTAATAATACAAGTGAATTTTGCACAGGTGTAAAATAATAATTACGCTAACCCTTGTCTTACCCTTACCAGGACAACAAGTGTAGGGGCTTCGTTGACTTACTGACTGCTCTTTTGCAGCTGCTCTCATAAACCAAACCTTTAGATATTGTTACAATTCCATCATCTATCGTCTAAATTTGCACTGCCAATCATTTTTTGTGCAACATGCCTGTTTTTTTCAGATGGATATTTAATTCAGAGTAATGTAAATTGTACTTCAGAGGAACGCAACACATCTGAATTGTGTTTTCAGTATGAATCCTCTTGAGAAGCCAGTATAATGTGGTTCAGTAAGTGTTAGACTGGTTATTCTAGAGCCAAGACACCGTAGGCTAGAGCTCCATTAGCATAGCACATCCCCTCCGCTACAAAGACTAGCTGTCGATCAGTTTGCTGTTTCCAGTCAAGCTAACATGAGGGACAAGCCCTTGGAGTCATCTTATATTGAAACATAGCAGTGTGAATCTGTAGCCTGTCGCTAACTGAACAGATCTATTTTTAAAAAGCCCTCTCTGCTCTCCCATCTCTCCCCACGCTAGAGACTCTGGGAAAAGGGCTTTTTAGTGAAATCCAACCACCTGCCGACTGCTAAATGAGAAAGCGTGGGCTAGCCGAGAGGGAAAGGAGAGGAGGAAGGGGGGNNNTTGTCAAAGAGCCTCTGTTCTCCCCTAGGAGCTCAGTCAGCTGTAGGCCTGCCCTATTGTACAGAGCTGATGGTATCGCTTGCCAGGTATTTCCCACTGCTTTTCCAGTGAGAAGAAGGGAGAGTTGTTGGGCTTCTGGATGAGGAGTGAGGAAGGAAACTTAGGGAAGAATCAAGTGTCCGTGTGCCTCCAGGCCTTGACTGCCTGTTTCGCCACCCCACTGGGACCGCCCCAGCAGGAAGTGGCACAAGGCGGCCTTGGTCTCTCTCGCAGAGGCGCTGCGGTTGGTGGTGGATCAGTAATAACACCAGTATCCCTCTTTCTCCCAAGCTCTCTTTCTTGGCCCTCTAGTCCCCTCACACCCCTGCGGTTCCATTATTGCATTCCTTGTGCTATTTAATTTTAGGATCAGTACACTCAAGGGGGGTAGCTTTGCTAAAGCCGTGCACTACTCTGCTGCGAGTGTGCCTGTGCATGTGTGCTCCGCCAGTTTGAGCCAAGCACCACTTTTAACAATGCAGGTGCGTCCTGCCTCATGGCTAACACTCACCACCTGCAAGCGTGGCTTAAACAAACGCTCCTCTTGATTTAATAAGCCTGCTATGTATCCTAAAATGTGCTCATATTTTTGCTGTGTTTAGCTGATCTCATTCCACAGCACCAACCACCCCCCCCCCCTTCACTGTTTACAAAACATTGGCATATATGACTGTGTTCACAATGTGACTTTTTCCATTGTTGGCTGCTCGTAAAAGAAAGCCAAGCTGATATTATCTAAGACCTCCCCCTCCCCTCTGCTGAAATGCTGCAGCAAATTAAACAGCATCTTATTTGCTTGATACAGAGTGAGTAGGACATGGCTCTTTTGCTGAGGCTAGGTGTGTTTTAGATTAGACATGCTTGGCAGCCATAAGAGAATGGCTGGCTGAACAATGAGCTACAGCTGAGAAAATTGCTGTGTGTGTGTGTGTCGCAAGGTTATAACAATGAATATTCCGTTGCTTGAACTCAGCAGTGACAGTGTTCAGGATCAGGTTTCAGTGAAGTGCTCGGGTCTGAGGAACTGCACTCAGTAGCTTCATGATTATCTTCCCGTGTCGAAGTATTGAACTTTCTCTCGCTCGCTATCTGCCTGGGCGGCGTGGCGGTCGGCAGTGGATAGTAGGGCGGAGACGAGTAGAAGACGCTAAACTTACGGCTGTTGAGGGAGTGAGAGCACTCCACTACAAAAGGCCCTACTGTGGTTTTCCCTCCTACAGTGAAGGCTGCATCCATCCAACGAGCACACACTTCAACCCTAAAAAAACTGCCCATCCCCCCACATAGACCCCCACCACCGCTAAACCTCTCGTCCCTCCCCTTTCCACTTCTCCACTTGAGCGAGGAGACCCACTTCCAAATGCACAAAATGGCAGGAATGTTTAACAAGCCAGGCAGACCCTGGAGGAACCGTGTGGCCCGCTTCGACGAGCCCCCCCACCCCCCCACCCAGTCTCCCCTGAGCTCTGTTGCCTCCTTTTCGTTCAAAAGCGTTAACTCGGTTTTAACTTTCACAGTCATTGAGATTCGTGTTATAGTCGCTTTCAGAGAAATGCCCTTGAGGTAGTAGACTTTTAGTGCCCAGGATGAATTCAAAATGTGCTTTTGACGTTCGAAGAATAGACTCACTTGCTGTCTGTGAATGATTAAACTAGATCCCTGTCTCTTTTTTTTTTTTT
>NTHP01000005.1:2196674-2212891 GCA_003416845.1 Oplegnathus fasciatus | reverse complement strand
TCTCCCCTTAGAACAGCTCATTCAGCCCACAGCAGATAACAAGCCCACCCTGGGGTTACACACACACACAGAGCCTCTCAAAAAACAAAGCCCATGATGTCACAGGCGCACTCGTACACACCAGCCCCTCTACAAATGGTATCTTGGGTGTCAGAGCCATTTAATATCTTTGCCACCCCTCTTTTCCTCTGCAAGCGGTAAGATAAACCACAGCCAAATCGATAACTCTGTTGACACAAACAAATAAATAACAGATGATGGCACTGTCAGTCACCGAAAAAAGCTAGCTGCACATCTTTTGTTAGGGAAAGTGTGGCTGAGTCCTTCTGCTATAGACAGCTCAGCCTGTGTTTTGGTGAAATGAGCACCAGCAGTTTGTGTTGTCAGGGCAAATCTTACCTACAGTAGTTTTTTTTTTTTGAATCAAAGCTTACAGAGCTGCAAGATATTGTCCGTCTTCATGGCCTTATGTGTGTGTGTGTTCAAGAGTGCTACGCTCCGTTGCACCAAGCGGTCGGCAAAACCAGCTGCGGGAGCAGTCAAATAGCTTGTTACATTGCTTCCATCTGAATAGAAGGTCAGTTTTCAGTATGTGTGATCTATTCTTCAATCAATTAAGTGTCAGTGGCTTTTGATTGCTTTGCCTGTTGAGCAAGCAAGAACCGTCTTTTACAGGTTATTATTTAAACCAAAATAAATCAATTTTTTTTGCTCAGTTTGATCGCACTCCTGGTTTTGTGTTTCAGCTAAAAGCCAAAGGTGAATGGGAGACTATTATGCTAATTTGACTTTTGTGAATTTAAATCTCTTTTCCTATATTAATTCTAACCCTTGGCTCTTTCTGGAAAGTGCTGTGCCAGGCTTAGCGGTAACCATTAGCCATGTCCCCCGCCTCCTCCTCCTTTTCTTCTCCACAGAAGTGGCTGTGTGTTTTTGTCCTCTGCAGCGTGAATGTTTTTGTTAAGGAGATGAGGGTTCACGACCTGGCCATACCACCAGTCACATTCAATTTAACAGCACAGCCGGCCAGGGCCACCTCCTCACACACAATGCGAGAAGGCTGCTTTTAGCACTTGTGAGGGTTACGTAATTTGGCAACATTTTAAAACGTCAGTGAGAGGACAGTAGAAGGTGGATTTGTGGTTTTTTTGTTTGTCCGCTATGCTAACCCAAAGCTAACTGGACATATATAGGTGCAATGACAGAAGTTGTCATTTTGTAGGAACAAGTCACAGTGATGACTGGAGGCTGGAATGGGGTTAAAGCCAGTATTGCTCGCTGGTGTATAAATGGAGTGGAACAATAACATAATTCCCCTTGGGCGTAATGTTTGCTTTGGAAAGGCAACCTTGTAGCACTCCAAAAGTCCTTAATCCTATTACTCGCATTCCAATTGAATTTGACTCAAGGAGAAAAATGTCTTTTCAGCTGAGGTAACAGCACGCAAAATAATATATTACTGAGTCTGGCTGCATAAAAACATGAAAGCTTTGGGAAGTGTGAACATCTTCTTTCAAACTCACATTCTTTTCTTTTTTTCTCACTTGCAGATTGTGTGTACATTGAAAGTCGGCGGCCCAACACTCCCTATTTCATTTGTAGCATTCAGGATTTCAAGCTGGTGAGTACATTTTCACTTCCTGTCTGTCCTGTTTTGTGTCTCCGTGTCCTCACGCTGGCCTGACGTTCACCACTAATCCACCCGCCCATCCCGCGTCCCGAGCTGGAAAACAAACCACTGTTGTTGTAGTGTGCAGAAATGCCTGAAGAAATCAGGGCTACAATTGCGTGTGCACCATAATCAGGAGATATAGGTGCAGAGTTGCACATTTTTGTTGCACCTTGGAAGTCTGATGAGAACTCAATACAAGTCATAGTGAAATTAATCAGTTTGTATCCTAAGGTTTTTTTTTATAGGGTCATGTGGAAAAATAAAAATCCCTCTGAGAATCAGGCTCGAATATTAACCACCTTTGCGATCCACTGGCAGTGTAATAATGCTTGTAATGGAAATAAAGATGTTTGTCGATGCACTTAATTGATTTAATGAAGGAGACCTTCACCAGTTTTCAATTGATTTTTTTTCACAACCTAATGTGGCCAAATTGCCTCTTTTGCTGAATAAAGAAAGAAATTAGTTTTTAATTTGCTACTGAGGATGGCTGATTCATCAGGCTCGGTCCGTTTAGCGAAGTGGTGCTTGTTTTCTCTGCAATAGGACACCTAAAATGTATCTCACACACACACAATTGATTTTCCCACACTGCATTTTCTATGATTGCAAAAGGGGAAGCCATATTTGAGTTCATGTGATGAAAAAGGATGTAACACTATGGTTTAAGATATGCGGTTAGATAGTTTCTAGATAGTTCTTCACTGCAGTTGACTCAAATGACACGCTGCACAGTTTTAGAAATCATGAATGTCTCTCTGCTACCTGTAAGACATGCAGATTATCTTTTTTAAAATCAATATATAATGTGCTGTATTACCAAACTGGGCGTTGAGTAATAATGGCTGGCTCCATGTGGGATTTCTTTCAGAGGTTATGGCACCCAAACAAATGTTTCTTCTGGCTGAGGAAATTTGCCAGTGGAAGTTCACCAAATGCAAACTTACCGGTGAAGCCTGAAATCGTTTATGCAACTGAAAGTGATGTTTTTAATTGGTCCTTTTCATGGTTTCCAACTGCCATGAACCGAGAGCGGAACACATTTCGGTGAAGGTTTGCAGTAACGTGACTGCCATTTAATGTACAAAGACTAATGGAATATGTAATCGATGGGTCTGTGTTGCCAAATGAAGCAGCGTCTAACCCTGCTGGAGCGAGCATTGCCTGTCTTTTAACAGATTGGTTGTCTAAGCAAAACACAGAGGGCTCGGTGAGGGGCGGCCAGGCCCCAGGGGGCCAAAGTAATGGCTGCCAACAGCCAGGGTGATGATGGGAGGTCAGCTCAGAGGCCACACACACCACTTTTGGAAAAGGTGGAATTGTGTGTGTGTGTGTATGTATATATGTGTGTATGCATTTGAGTTAAGTGTGTTGCCACTTTTGCTTCTCTTGTGAATATTTAGTGTGTGAAGGGCAGTTGTTGTGTGTAGAATGGGTTTTAAGGTGAGCTGTAGGCCTTCCAGAGAGGAGGACAGCCAGGCCCACAGCAGCAGGGCTTTAATCGGATTGCTGCTAGAGAGTGCTGAGGACGGCAGGAACCCCTCCTCGTGCACGCACATGCGCACACACACACTCGCACAAAAACCCACGCACCTGCACCTTGATTAAGAGCACCAGAAGAGGTCTGGGGCAGACAGAGGTAATTGTCCAGGGAGAGGGAGAGAATACTGGCTCCATTAACTGACCCCCTCTCTCTCTCTTTTCTCTCTCCCTCTCCTTCTCTCTCTGTGTCTCTCGCTCCCTGTTACTCCCTCCCCCCCATCCATCTGTAATTAATGAACAGCCATCTGCATGCCTGTATGTGTTTGAGCAGACTGTACCCTTGTCCTCCTATGTTAAAACAACAAGCCCCGCTGGCTCTCTAAACAAGTACAGTGTTTTTCAATGAGCTCACTTTGTCACTGGGCTACAAATCACAAAAGATTGGCACTATGCTAGCTACATTGAAAACTCATAATCTCTATTTACTACATCAGCACAAAATCCTCTTTTAGGATGATAGCTGATTTAGGTTGTAATTGCACGCGTTGCTATAAACTACCATCTATCTGGCCAACCTCGAATCTACCCCGTAACCCTGCTCTCAAAACTGGGGCACCGGCTTGTGTCTTTGGGAGAAAAAAGTGTTCATCCACTCATTCTGCTCTTTTGTTGGACATAATGGTCAGTCTAATGTCATTTCCTTCTCTCACCACAATATATTGAAAAAGAAAAACAACAGGCAACTTGAGATCCATGTAAGTGAACCACACATTAGATGTCAACTCATTCTCTTTATTTCCCATCCACTCATCCCTCCCTGCTTCCATCTCCGACCCCCACTTTTTCTTGCCACACAAATTATCGATCAACCCCCCTCTGTGTGGGGGAACAGGGCTTTGGAGGCGCAGCAGAGGGGGAGGAAATTTCATTGGTCCTGAACCAAACAACCTCATCAATATTGCCCCTCTCACACCCTTCTCCTTTTTCCTGTCTCTCTCTCCTCCCTCAGTCTTTAGGCTGGAGCAGTCTCACTCGTGTACTTTATCTAATGACCTGTGAATCCAATTAGTGGCGTGTAGAAATCCTGAATGCAGCCATCAATCTCTCCTGTGCGGGGAAGAACAAGGATTGAAGCCCGCCTCTCTGTGTCTTTATGTCTTCTCTGCGTTGTGATGATTCTCAGACTGGTCTTGTTGCATGGATGTGTACTGCACACAGAGCACAGTCATTCTGCAATAAGGCATGCAAAAAAAATCCATTCTGCAGCATTATTGGGGTCGTTTTGGACTTGGAGGACAATCATTTTCCCTAGTTTGTTTACTCAACAGTGGCAGTTTTGGTGCCCACTGTAACCTCTGTGACATATTGATCCAGCCATATAGATTTCAGTCTCCTGCCTTCCTCCTAAAATGTCTGCCCAGATACAGAGGTGACCAGTAGGAGGCCATTTTAACCGTTGAAGGTATTAAACAAAATCAGCAGTGGAAGCAAGACATTGAAATGCAGCCATGTTATTATTAATTTCCTTTCCATGCCCATGTTTAGACTTTTGGAAAAGGGAAAAATGTAATAACAATAGTAAACTATGTCAATTTTCTGAGGAAAAAAAACAGTCTATAAAAATGTGTATTAAGATGTATTTCAGATTTCTGTCTCTTATTCTCTCTGATGTGATCAGTTAGGCCAATTAAGGGCCAACAATCATCCAGTGTGTTTTCCCACAAGGGTTAGTTTCAGTTTACGCCTGGTGCCATGACCTTGTAATGTGTTTACAATCTATATTTGATGAGAGTAATGCAGTGAGCCTGTAGTTGTGTGCGTGTGTATACATGTGTATGTTTCTCATTATGTTTATATTCTGCTCATACAACTTATATTATGATCATGCAGTTAGTGTCCATATTTATCTGGTTCACCACTGCACATGCACACACAGACCTACGTGAGTTGCTTGTTGTTGTGAGAGGAGAACTTAAGACAATAAGCCATCTGACGGTGACTGAGCACTGAACAATCTGCAGCCATATCTGCCCATTGACCCTGGCTTCACCAATCCATCCTGCTTTCTTACCTCGATTGTCTCCTCTGTCTCAATTTCTCTCCCTCTCGCGCTCTCATCTGTCTGCTTCTACACTTCATTCCCCCCTCATCCCCACTCCTCTTTATCTGCTGTCACTCACCTCCCTCCCTCCTCCCATCCCATGTTCTAGTCATTGTGTCCATGTCCTCGACGCTCATTGACCCCCCTACCTCCCTCTCTGCTTGTATCTAACCTCATTTGCTGTTATTGGCCAAGTCAGCTGTGTTCCGTCCTCCCTCCCTTCCTTCCCCACATCCCTCTCTCTTACTCCCTCTGCTTTCTCCCAGCATCCCGGTCTCCCTCCCTCTTTCGCTAATGGAGTGATTGCAGCATTTCTCCCTCCGGGAACACAGGATTTAGGAGCCCAGTACAGCAACACACACCCACACGCAGTCGCT
Source organism: Oplegnathus fasciatus (assembly GCA_003416845.1). Classification (NCBI taxonomy): domain Eukaryota; kingdom Metazoa; phylum Chordata; class Actinopteri; order Centrarchiformes; family Oplegnathidae; genus Oplegnathus; species Oplegnathus fasciatus. The sequence goes on along the minus strand of NTHP01000005.1, from coordinate 2,207,259 downwards.
CTCTCTCACTGTTAGCCACACACATGTGCGTGTGCGCACACATCTCTACTCCTGGATCTCCCTGCTTAGGACATTTAATTAGATGCCATGTACAATGCAATTATCTTGCCAGGAGTCCAGCTCATATGTTGCAGGTCTGATTAGCTTAAAAGGATGAGGGGTTTTCTTTGTCATATAACCAGTATATTGTGTGTGCTCGCGTGTGTGTGTGTATACTGTATCCACTGGTTTTCATTTTGTGCCCCTCATCTTGGCATCAGTTTTTTACGGTTATAGCCATCTCACGGTTGAGCGTGCTCCGTTTGCACCATGAGATGTGTGCAAGCAAATATGTGATAGGTTTAGCATTCACACGCGTGTCCAGTGAAAACGTGCTGTGATGGAGTGTGTTTGTTCAGACTGCCAGCACTGTCAAACACCATGTCCACACATGCACATTGTACATGTGTGTGTTACTGAAAGTAATTGCTGTGTCAATCTAATTGATGAGATGTGTTAAGACGAAAGGTGTACCTGGAAGGGAAAACGAATTGCATATAAACCTTGGCTCCTATTGACTGGTGTTTGGCCTTGCATCTTACATGCAACATTTGTGCATGTGGGTTTGCATGACTTCTGGATGCCTGATCAGTAAGGACACACATGGTAAGGGGCATCCTGATTGTCAATTTGTTTTTGTCATATCGCTTTCTCTGGGGTTTTTTTTACCCATATTTGCTCTCTCTTAACTGGGAACTATCAAATTAAGCAGAAATATTATGAAGTTATCTGCCAAATTATTTTTTAGCTGCCATTAAAATTTGTAACATGTTACATTTTTACGAATAACTGCAACTTAATGGAATTTGTCATTCCTAGATGCTCACCTAGCCATGTACACTTAGCTACATTTAGAAACCATTTGACGCGTTCTCTCTTTGTGACAGGTGAACATTTCTTGTGTGACATCACCTCATTTATGTTTTGAAACTGGTTGAAATGATTAATGAGAGCCCAATTAAGCCCACTGAATTAGCAGATAGTTTGAAAATGAATGATAAAAACAGCAATTATAGTTATATAGTATATAGTTTTCTACATTTTCACATGGCACAATTATTTCTAGGACTATAATAGAAAATGAAGACTGAATCTGGAGTTACGTTTGTGTTTTTTAAATATGATCCAGACTTACAACAATGCTCCCGAATTAAAATCTCTTACAGTTTTAAATTAATTATAAACATGTTAAACTTGTGATGTGATCACCTTTATAAAAATGTTTTGATTTACTTATGAACATCTTTAGTTCTCAGTGTGTAACCAGGACATATTCACTCTCCGTGTGTGAGTGTGTGTGTGGGCATTCAAATGCATGTTTTTGTTGGATGGATATAACAGCATACTTTCCCAGTTGTCATGTAAACAACGTGTGTACACCTCCGCTGCACACACAAACCCACGCACACACATCCACACACACACACACCCGCTGTTAATTGTATCTCACACAACTGTTTCCTGACGGTTTTAGCTGGTGCTTATCATACAGCCTCGGAAAATGCCACCGATTCAAAGCCCATAATTAAAACTGTTTGATAAAGATGCAAATATATGTGCATAAATACGCATGCTTAACATGAGCAGTTATTAGGTTTTCTGTGGACCCTGAGTACAGTCCTAATGGAATCCAAAATACTGAGAATTAGCTTAACAATGAGCTAATTAGCTTGCGGCTAGCTTGTCTGCGCATGTTCAGATCCGTGCAAAAAAAAAAATCACTTAATATACAATGTAGCATTGGTAAGTGGAGTTCCCTGCCATGCCCCTGTTCCTTCCTCAGATTTCTCCCTTTATGTAAAGCTGTAGAAAAGTGCCATGTGATGCATGCAGCAGTGAGTCAATGAAAGGAAGACTGTAACGCAGAACCTGTGCGCTTCTTTCACCAAAACATCTCTCATTGGTGCTGAGCCATGGAGATGATGGTAGGAGGTTGACTAGACAGGCATCACTTGTCTCTTGTCACTGCCTAGAAGGCTGAGCTCCATCTTTTTATCTTCCCATTTCTCCGTTCGCGACCACCCTCCACCCCACCCCCATCGAACATTTTGAAATGCAATTATGGATCAGTGAGCACCGCCATCAGTCGCACTTCTTGTTAATATTTATCGAGTGGAGCAGCAGCCGCTGCCATCTCTTGAGAGAGGGGCGCTACCCTCATTAGGGGCAATTTTGTATGCGTGTGTGTGTGTGTGTGTGCGCGTGTGTGTGTGTGTAATACTCAGCTCTCCCTTTCATTCCGCGGTCCACTCAGCTGCTGTAAGCGAGCTGGTACATTTCACAGACATGAACATGTGGAGGTGCAGCCTTTCACAATTGTGTGTGGGGCTGTCTTAAGTGTCTGCTTGTCTCTGTGCTCTCTGTGAGGAAGCAGCTTTGACAAGGGCATCTAGGCAGCTATAGACATGGCCGGCCAGCCGAGCCTGCTGCAAGCTGTTTGATTGAAGCATTCTGCCTGTAATGTTCCCCATTGAGTAGCAGCCTTAAAGCAGTAGAACCACAGCACAACAGCTACTAAACACTGAATGGCCATTCATTGTCACTTATCTTCAAAAGGAAAACACACCATAAATTGTTGCTGACATTATACTTCTTAGTTGTGGTAGGCTGGAGCAGGTTCGCACATGAAGTGGAATAATTTTTTTGATTTGACCAAACTAATTCGCTCAGATTACCTGTCTTTATTTGACAAATACCCCCTCCCTCTCCTCCCCTCACAGTTGGCTGTGACTAGACCCTGTTAGCAAAGGATTCTTTACTGCTGCTTGGGCAGTATCAGGTGACTTTCCCCATTATGACCGTTTTGATTAATGCTCCTCTATGAGGAGGTATGCACCCCACCAATCCTGCCTTCCCCTCCCATTCCCTCCCTCCTCCTCTGTCTCTGCACACTTGAAATTTCATCGAGGTGAAGCTATTAATGCCGTTTTTTGTAGTAACATTAGGTCATTTAGCTGAGGTGTTGGGGTCACTAGCTGCAGCAGCTGCTGTTTCTATGCAAGCATGTTCTTAAGCAGACGCAATCTGCAAGACTGACAAGTGCTAGCCCTTCTCTGGTGTCAGTTTGCAAGCTCTGTGCATTTCTCAAATCAGATGGAGACAGGCACGCATCTCTCAGACAGCTACACAGCTCTGTCTCTCTTTGGGGAGGCAGGTTAGATTGATTGTCCACACGAGCGCAGCGATGAATAAATACAGCAATACAAATGGCAAGGTTGAGATAACAGCACAGTTCAGACTCAGCGAGTGCAAGAGGCTGTATTCAGCTCCGCTCGTGGGTATAAAACCAAACCTACCCAACCCTCCCCGTGGCTCCTCGCTTCTACTCTCCCTCGTATCCCCCTCTTTTCATCTTTTTGGACAGATAACACTTTTTTCTCCCACCCTCACTGCCCTCCCTGTGCATTAGCTAAATGCTGCTATGGAAACTAGTTGTTCAGCCAATAGGATGATCTCTTTCTCCAGGATAGAAGACGGGAAGGGAGGGAAGTAGAGGCAGACTGAAATCAAAATGGGGTTTTGTGTGTGTTTTTATGAGTGGTGATTACCTTCCCAGATGGAGAGGGTGCAGCCTCTGGGCAGTGGGGGTTGGTCGTGGCTGAAGGGCCAGACCAGCGGCCGTAGCATTTTCATAAGTCTCTTTAAAAGCTCAATCAATAGCCACCTCTTTGACCCACCACTGTTAAATTATTCAGCAGAGAAGCCTTTTGCCCACTCTTACCCCTTGGAGTTTCATTAGTTGAGTTTACTTTCACCGGCTTGGCAGCTTCTCTCTCACACACAGATGCATGCAAATTTGTCACGTCATTTTTCAGTGACAGATGACATTTGGGCCTCGCATATATATCCAAGTGCTAATTTCACCCCTTGTTGTTGAGCCGTTGAAATATTCAGCGGTTCCTCAGACACTTTTCTTTTTTTTTTCTGGCACATCACAAGTGAAATGTCTACTCTGATGTCTTCACTAACATCTGAAGCAAATTCACTACGCTCCAGCGTGGAGCACTACATTTTATCTTTAAAGCAGAAGAGCAAACAGACGCTGCTATCGTCTTTTGCAGCAGCTTTGATGAGAAAGTGGGAAAACAAATGTAGCAAAGACGCCAAGAAAGGCAGGTAGATTTGACGCTCTCAACACCTACAGGATTCCCAACCTGGTTGTTGCATATGAAAATAATGACAGGGCCTGTTTAATTACCTGACCAGGTCTTCCTGTTGAAATGAAAACAGTCGACTCCTCCTTAGGGGGTTGACTCTAAATTAGAGGGTGAAAGGTCCTTTGAAGTAGGCTAATGTTCATAGTGTCTCACAATCACTGAGGCTAGATGGTGTCTGCAGTAGATACCATAGAATTGTAGATGAGTGCCTTCATTTTTCCTTTGCTCATCATTTTCAGCTGCAACTATCTCAGGTAGTATCTGTTAGTAGCTGTTGTATTTAGAGGAGAATCTCTTGTCTTTGCCTGGTCACCCAGTGCTGAGTCTAGTAACCAGACACTAAACACATTTGCGTGGATTGGTCAAGCTTTAATTGGATTGGCCTCTGCTCTGAAAATGGGCAGCTAATTTTAACCCACCTCCTCGTCCTCTCCCACTTTACATTTCCACTTCCCTCCTGTCCCCTATGTTTCTCCTTTCCACCCTCCACTTTTCCCGGCTCTCTCAGCTTAAGTGGGTATCTGGCGTGCTTCACCGCTGGTTCTCAGCTCAGCTCAGTGTAATTTCCAGCTTGTCCAATGTGTGACATGCCAATAAAAAAAGAATGAGAGAGAACAGGAGGGGGAGGAGGAGGAGGAGGGGCGAGAGGGTAACACTGTGGAAGTGGAGATTTACAGTGGTATCGGGTTCACACGCTTCCACTAGGGCCCTATTTTTTCCCCCTCTTTCTCCCTTTCTCTGTTAAAGAACACATGGTGCAAATTAACTCTTGCCAGTAGAGAGAGCAAAGGGAGGAAGGAAAAGAGGGAAGAAGGGCAAGGGCATCGGTCAGAGAGAGGAGCATACACGAGAGGAGGAAATTTCAGGGATTGCTGTGAGGTTTGAGGAATGTCTACACTTTGTACCTTGGAGCCCGCTGCCTCACACAGCCCTTAAAACAACAGCAACATCACCACAGGCTGCCATCTCCAGCGGCTCCCCTGCAGCAGCACTGCAATCTCACACAGACCCTCTGACATTTTGTACATGTGCAACAGCTTGACTCACTGCTAGCTTTATCTTATTCTCCATCTCCGAATGCTTGTTGTTCTAATGCAACGCAACTGGCTCACATATGCTCATGCTTTGATCATGAAAGGGGAATATCACTCTGTATAAGGACTCTNNAAAACCCTCTCCGAAACCTAGAAACCAAAGAATCAAGAGTCTTATCAGTCATGTCATCAAGATTTAAACACTGGAGCTGCTCCATAACCAACGAATGGGAGACGTGAAGGGCTCACAACTCAAGCTTTTACACTCGAATGAGGAATTTTTTTGTAGATTTCATAAAATCCTCTGAATCATAAAATGCACCAATATCCCCAGAGACTGAACAGACCACAGCCTCACCTTCTGTAACATAAACAGATGAGTATCTGTGGTAGTGGTAGTATACAGTAAAGAAATGTAAACTAAAAAAAGAGTAGAAAAGCAGGAAAAACAGGTTTTCCAGCTCTTAGTTAATGATAAATTTAGACTGGTCTTTCCTGGGACACAGAAGGAGGATTGTGTGTTTTCCGTTCGGTGCGTCACATTTCCGCCCGCAGTGGCTGTGACTGGTGTTGCATGCGCTTTGAATGGGCGAGTCTAAATTGTGTTTGCCCGTCTGTCACCGCCAATGGATCACACCGACTGAGGGAACCACAGCTGCGAGGGCTCGGTGACGCTTCACCACACATGCACACACACTTCATTTATTTTGCGCATAGGTGTTTGTGCATTTTTGTAACTTGCATCCACACGCAAAACATTGCACACCTCATTATTCCTGCGTTGTGTTGACCCCAAGTCCTCTGTTGTGCTTGCCAAAAGCCACCCAATCCAAACCTCTAAATTCTCTACCATCTCCTCTTGTCGTCTGCTGTTTTGCAGCACATACCTCAACTCCCCACCTCCCTCCCTCTCAGCCCCATTCTCTCCAGAACATCATCTCTACTAAGATTTCACTACCAGTTGATTTTATTGTTGCCACGATCTTAAACAGTACTCTATGAAGCAGCATAAACACTATCCGCGATGGTAAAGACATTTCCTGGCATCAAAGGGCCGAGCTGTGCTATCCCCTCAGTAGCTGTATTCATTTCTGCTCCCGCCACGCTCAAACGCTCTTTGTTCTTCTCTTTATAGGAATGTACTTAACAGTTTGGCAGTGTTGTGTTTGTGAACAGAGCCGCCTTTGTTCCAGCAGGCAGTTAACACTTGTGTACAGAGCAGAGGGAGGAAAGTCTGCATTATTAAGCCTACTGTTAAATTAGCCTAAGCACTATCTTAATGAAATGATTAAGAAAATACAGACCTCCCCTAAGTCCCTTTTTTGTACAGTTGTCAAATCCCCATGTCTTTTATCCAGTGGCTTCTCTTCTACCCCTGTACAGTTGTTAAGGCAAGCTGCTGCCGTGCAGGGCAATCTGTGTTTGGAGCTTTGTCTGATGTGCTGCTTAATTCCTCTTCTTACTTGCTCTGGAGCTAATTGAAATAATCAGAGCATTTTAAATACATTTTTTTAATCCAGATGGTACTGACTGTGTGTTTATGGTAGGACTAATACAGTCAGCTATATAGACTTTCACTGCAGCATCACGACAAGCTAACCTTGGGCTATTGAGTTTAACAGCCCATTTATAGATCGCCGTAATGCCCTCCCCATTTGAGGGTGAATAACTCTTTATAGGCTCCCATCATTTGCTTTTTTTTTTTCATATCTTACGGCATTCCTTATTCCACATTATTTCTCTTCGACTTCTCCTTTCTTCGTCTCCTCTACTGTCTGGTCCTTGTGATGAATCTTGTGCCTCAAGGCATTGTGGGATGGGGAGGGGCCCTGATCTGGGCCCATTACTGACGGTAGCCCAGCACGTGGGCACGTCCGAATCGGTTCACACACCAGCAAAAAAGGACAGGAGTAAAAAAAAAAATCTTTCTCCCACCTCTCCGTCTCCTACCTTCACCCTCCTCTCCAGGTGAAATGGAATGATTTAATGTGCGGCGCTGTCGTAGTGGGTAATGGAGTTGGCGGATGAGTGCAAGAGGCTCTCTCCATCAGCAAGTGGAGGGTGTGGAGGGGTGCTGGAGGTGATTGAGACCCCCCCGTCTGTCTAGGTGTGCTCCTTGTAAAGACGGTGACCTCTCGTCCTCTCCTCCCCGCAGAGCAAAGATACACACATTTACACAAAACACACACCTCATTTCTTCAGCGTGTATACCGCAGTGGAACTTACACTCTTCTAGCTGTAGACTTGTGACAGGACCTGTAGGGGACTGATGGAGCTTGCTGTTAACAGATGGCTGACTGTCTTCTTGGAGTACTTTTTGGCCCAAAACATCGTCTCTAAAGATGCTTCACTGGATCATTAGAGGGGTGTTTAGATGGGCTTACTTTGAGTCATAATAGGACATAATGTTATTTATTTGTCAAAGCGCTGCTTTAGCTTTTTTTGAAGCCGCTAATTGAGTGTTTCATGTAGGTTAATTTAAAAGTTTTTTCGTTTATCAGATCACACAACTGAAATAAAGTCACTTTGAGCCTGTCTAAGAGGTTATATCGCAGTGCAATACAAGTACTAATTCAAACAGTGAAAGGTACAGAGGGAGAGCATTGATTTCTACTATTGATCAGACTCGCACTGTCCTTGCTCTCCCCTCTTGTCTTTGTCTTTGTTTGGACTGTTAACATTTTACATGTTATAGAGGCCCTTTATCAACACTCACATCCAGCCCACCTCAGCATTAAGCCTAGAGGCAGGGGTATTGGTTATCCTTAAGAGAGTAGATTTAACAGCCCTGCTCTTGTGTGGATGGCTGTGTGAGACTCCCGCTCAACTCAGGACACAGCAGCAACTGGCCATAATTAGGTGCAAACTGTTTGCTGCCACGCTAAAATGCCATTTAAATGCCAAATGGCAGTGAGGGTGTGTATAATATGCGGGCTCTCTGGCCTGTTGCTGTAGACTCTCTGCTGGATTGTTGCTGCTGCCAGAGAGAGGTTACACAGAGATAAGTGGTTGTTCTTGCGGCATCAGCCTACACTGTGCTTGTTAGCTCATCAGCTAGGACTCCCCATCCAAAACCTTTCGCACTCCACCAGCTATTGTCAGCCGAGATCCTATCTGGTAAACAGGAGAGGGTAGGTATTTAACTAATTAATGTGCGTGTGTACAGATGAGCCGGTGGCTCCTGCTACTGGCACAGTTTAGGCAAGCTCAGCTTTTGGTGTGGAAATTCACTGAGGCAGTGTAGCTTTCCACTCACCTTGGAGTGCTTTTTTTATTCCCACCCTCAAATCTCCTACAACTGTACACAGCTGATTTAGGCTCTTTGATAAAGTCTTTTGTCTATGTAACGCTGACACCCACTCTGTGCTGTTTCATTTTAACTGCTTTGACTTTAGTGGGTTAGCTGCGAGTCTTTTGCTGAGGAGCACAGCACCACGGGCCCATATAAGGAGTGTATATTAGCTCTGTGTGGTTCTGCACAGAATCACAAGGTGTCTGGAACCCACCTGTCAAGCCCTACCACAGCCATCTTTAGCACCAGCCTGACAAAAACCACCAGAGCACAGCTGGCTTTACACCACCCTGCTCATGTGCTATGCTAACATGTTATAACAATGACATTTATTATGGTAATATGTCATCCTAAGCTTGCAGTCATTGGTTGCCTTGAAAGAAAAAAAGCAGTGTTTTCACAGGGCTGGTGCAGCAGCCGCTGAGCTTTATAGCCTTTAAAGTAAAGCAAGGCTACACATCCCCACATCCCTACCAAAGACTCTAATGTGTGTGTTTGTGTGTGTGCGCTTGCATCACTGTGTGTGAGCAGCGTGTGTAATCACTCCTAGCTGGCGGGCTCAGAGGGAGAGGTGGAATCAATGCAGTGGGCTATGAAGAGAGGAGAGAGAAAGGAGGAGAGGGAGGGAGGAGGCTGATCAATATCATAGCAGCAGGGTGGGGTAATATCCACTTCATGCAGCGCCGCCACAAACAGGGAGGATTGTGGGAGTGAAGCGGGGGGGGCGCAGAGGAGAAGAACAGAAATGAGAGAGAAGAGGAGAGGGAGGGGCAACGGTAAAAAGATGCAAATCTCTGTGGCGCCGGTAAACAAGAGGCTTTGTGTCAATCACCAGATGAAGTGGCACATTTAGCATTCTCCTCTCTCCCTCAACCATTCCAACGCTGCTGGGGATTGTTTGCTTGGCAGCTGCCTTCCCATTGGTTCAGGCCAGTGAAGGGGCGTGGCTGCACGGTGATAATGTATGGGCTGCCATGGCAATGATACCCGCTGTTTAAGAGAGTCATCAATAACCCCGCCCTGTTGTATTCCACAGACTGTTAGTCAATGTCTGCTGGATCATTCCATCATCAACCTATCATATCACTCTCTGCACACAATCTATTACACGGCGTCCACTCTGTTACAAAGAGCCAGCTGTAAGAACACCTAATCACCCTCCACCCAAGGACAGGTGGATGTCAATCACACCGCCACAATAGAGGGAAAAGGCGAGAATCTGCCAACAAAACAGGCTGAAAGCGGACTAGCTTTACACACAAGCTACAGTACACAAAGCTCTCTTTATGCTGCCAGTGCTTCGTTGTTTGCGGTTGCGTGCACCCTACCAGATCTCATGCTGATACTGATTGCATGGTATGGTGAACTGTGTCTCCTTTCTACTTGATTTAACTTCAAAGCGGTGACTGGGCTGAGTCGAGCAGCCTTCGCATGGCCGTTTAGAGCTGGGAGACAGGATGTGATGGCGGACAACTGAACTGTACACTGTAAACGGACACTTCCTCTGCGGTGGGTAGGAAGTCCCCGCCAAACCATATGGTCATACTGGGATGCACAGATCGTGTGTGTGTGTGTGTGTGTGGAGAGAGGTGCATTCCTTGGTTTTCCTCTCAGTGGGTTTCTGAATGTGTTTGTGCATTTATTCCTCCTCTGTCGCTGTGTATAGTGTCTTGCCCTGAACATGCTGTTACAACTAATTACATTGACCTGGCCCCTTTTATCTAACACACCATACAGCCATTTTTAAAGACAGAGGTAGATGTGTGTATGTGTGTGTCACCTTTTCAGTGATGGTGGCAGGGGCGAGTGAGGGGTGAAAGCAAAGCAATAGGTGACTTGCAGAGAAGAAAGCACTGTCTCAGACACAGCACTGACCTCTCTGTCTTTTCTTTCTTTCTTTCTCTCCTTCTTTCACTCACTGCGGGTAAACAGTCATCCCCCTCTCCTCCCTGACAGAGTGAGCTGAGGCAAGTAATTCCCCCGTCTACAGCAAAATCCTTTACCTCCCCTACCCAACCCTTGGATGCTGCTGCACAAAGCTAATGCAGTGTGTGTGTGTGTGT
>NTHP01000005.1:2121567-2183169 GCA_003416845.1 Oplegnathus fasciatus | reverse complement strand
GGGGGGTACTGTTTCTCTGCAAGGCAGAGCAGCTCCATATGCCTGTGATATCTGTTATTTTGATAGAGCCAGACACCAGGGTGCTGGAAACAGGAAATGGTATCAAGATGTGGTCAGAGCCTCGTCCCTCTCAGCTCATTGGGGGGTAATTGTGTCAGGAGGGAGACACACAGGTTGGATTCCTGTCCAGATCTCTGCGGCGTCTGTCGAGGCAGGGCTGACATGTTCAGCTGGTGTTTACGGGTTCAGTAGCCAGAGTCTGATGTCTCACCGCAAAGTCAGCAGGCACTGACAGGCACTAGATACCTGCTGCTGTATTTGTCACCTCCAATAGATGAACACCCCAAGAGCTTCTAATTAGGGCCACGTCTGTTCCTGCTAGGGTATCACTTTGTCATGTAGTTGTTGTTGTCTAATAAAGCCTGTCTTCTCTCTCACAGGGGGAAATGCAACATTTCCCATTTCTCCGACATTTTTGCTGCCAGGGAGTTCAAAGCCCGCATCGACTCCTTTTTCTATATCCTCGGATATAACCCAGAGACCAGGTGAGGAGCTTTCTGTCCAGTCAACTCCACTGATGCAATGCCCTTCTTAAACCTCCCGCAGGCCAAAAATACTGACTCAACTCTCCACTAAATTGATACAATTTTAATTAAAATAAGGCTGCAACTAATGATTATTTTCCTGATTAATCAATACATTTTTTTGGCTTTAAAATGGGAGAAAATGCCCATCACAATTCTTAAACCCAAGGTGACATCTTCAAAATCGCTTGTTTTTTCCGACAAACAGTCCAAAACCACAAAATATTCAGTTTACTATCACATAAGGCAAAGAAAAGCAGCAAGTCCTCACAATTGAGAGGCTGGAACTAGGTAATATTTAGCATAATTACATTATTACTTGAATAATGGCTCAAACAATTAATCAATTCTCAAAATATGATATTAAACGACGATTTTAATTTTCTGTTTATTTGACTAATCTATTAATGGACAAATTGTTTCAGCTATAAAATCATGAGTTAAATTTAATTCAATAAAGATTATAGCCATTAGTTATAGCTGGGCAGTATACTGACATAATGCAGTTCAAATTATATGAGATGGTGTTTTTTTATTAAGTAGTATCACAATAATTACCATATAATACATCCCTACTAGAATTAAATATTGTTTAATGGCACCAATACGCAAATTCAGATTTTGTAGATATCAAGGTATTGAGTCAGAAATATTGTAATATTTGCCCAGCAGTAGCATGCTATTATACATACATAATACAATGAAAACCTGTGCATTTTTTAGGACAGGAGATGAACAAGTAATTTTTCTCAGTTTCATTTCACACATGAGCTTTCTGCTTTTTTGGCTTCAGTTACACAGCGTTGTGTCTAATGATGCTTTCTGCTCATTACTGCTGTCAGTGTTGGCAGTGCTCAAAGAATGGTCGTAATATGGTGCAATTATGGAGAATGAGCCGGCGAAACCCCCACGGCTTTATGATTGTTTGGACGTTTGTTGATATTTGTCAAATTACACATCAAGTTTTAATCACTGATCTTTTACGTTAAAATTAAGATAAGAATGGAAAATCCACATGAAGCTCATCGATGATATTTTAAGTCATTTGTTTGATTAGAGTGAAAGGCCTTTTTCACGGGGGACACTTTGACATGTCACAACAGGAAAAGCACAGGTGTGAACAGTAAAATTAATGGTGACTGAATCCCATTTAGCTGCTTCAGATAATAACAACTTCTCCCCACAGTTGTGATGCTGTAGTTGATGAGCCCAAAAATTGACTTTTGATTTAAAATAGACTTTTAATAAGTTGTCTTTGTTATGTGTGCTCAGCTGGCCACTTGTGAAGTGGTTGAATAGTCTTTAGAACAAGTGTCATAACTGTAAAGACCTGAGCAAACCTCATGGTTCGAGAGACAGGGGTTGTACAGGCTGATAGATATTTTGTTTAAATGCAGAAGTACAGTAGATCACATTTTTGTGCGTTGTGGTTTGTTGTGTTTCAACAGAATGGCAAATATCAAGGCACGTTTTTTTCAGTGTTATTTGAATATTTAAACATTTAAACTTCTCTTGTATCTTATTATTTTCCTTAATATCATTTATGTTTTATATAGTCATCCCTCCACTTTGACTCAGATATTCCCAGAAGGAAAAATATATAATTTGTGTGAAGGACTTGTGGGACATGTTGGTTGGTTATTGCACATGATGAGCTGTTCAATTCAAGTCGGTGCTTAAGCAGAATTGGTGAACCTCCATTGTTATTATCCACTGGTGGTGTGTGGAGTGTCTCACGTGTTGCAGTGACGGCTGTCCTTGTTATTGGCACCGAGGGTTGCCAGTTGGGAACCCCCTCCTTCAGAGCCCTGTTCAGTCTCAGTCTCCCGCTCCCTCCCTCCCTCCCTCCCTCCTTCCTCTGCTCCGCTCGTTTGGTATTCTGAGCGGGGTGTCTGCAGCTTTGCAATTTCACTCTTGTTTATTATGGCGCAGACATACGAGGAGAGATGAATTCCGTATCCTGCATGCGTGTCTGTCTGCTTCTGTGTGTGTCTGTACGTGTGTGTGCTTGTGTGAGGTCGCAGCACATGCTCAGTAGTGTCTATAGAGAAGCGAGCCGAGCTCGCGACGCTGTACGTGCAGGCTGAGGTCACAGCACAAGCTCAGTGAACACCTCTCCGGAGCGAATGCGTGGTTCTCCATTTTGAGCACCTAGAAATAGGTGGGAGAGGGGAGTTAATTTCAACGAGCTTTATACACACAGTGTCACCACCCAACCTTAGGGCTCGATGTCAGAAATGGACGATTTGTTCAGTCCCCGGAGGTAGGTCTGCGATCATATTCTCGTGCTTTCTCGTGCCGTTATTACTTGCTGCGCGAGTGCTGGCTCGTGTTATTTTCACGAGTCGCATTCCAGCTGTCTGACAAAAGTGTGTGATGTTTGCAAGCTGTCCGCATCACTGTCATTATGTTTACCGGCTGTGTTTGTGTCAGTGGCAGGAGAATTGAATGCTGTTGAACGTACAGGCTGTCTTTGCAGAGCACATACCGTTACGCGTTTGCGCTACCATAATGGGAATACCGTCGTATCACACCTTTATTCATATGTTACTATCAATGTCCCGATACATGCATAATGTTTGCGATGCATCCGCGAGTATTCGGCTGATAAATGTGCACCCAGCATGCGTATATGGTTGTTATAAGACCCGGAGAGGCTGCCCTGGCTCCATTTTGCAGCTCCTGTTTACAATCGGGATGACATGGCGTATGGAGCGACGCTGGTTCTGCACACAAAGCTCAGCCGGCTCATCCGCCCCTGCGACCAGCTGCGATGTGCACACGCTGCTTGCCATGGCACTTAAATACCATGAAGTTGGGTTTGTTGTTGCCGTGCTGCAATTATGTCAGTGTGCCACAGACCCGCGCCGTGATTGGCTGAAATTGATGGAGGGGGCGGGGTTATCCTTGATTGCACACACACACACACGCAAAGTTGACCAGACTGTCACGTTGTTGTTTGGGTTTAATAAGTAAGCCTGTAATTATTTGACAAGATTGTGTGCTAATGCTGAGTTAGATCTGAAGTTGTTGTGTGTAACTGCTGGACATGTTTTACTTTGTTTATTGTACCAGGCAACAGGCTTTGTGCAGCTTAGCAGAAATTAAACATTATTATGAGAAGTCATTAATAACTTTGAGATAATGTTTGATGTATACATTTCTTATCTACATTAAGAGCCAGAAAATTACAAGACTAGCTTCTGAGTCATTTATTTTTCCAGAAGGCAAAAATTAACTATGAACATGGCTGCATGTATTAGTATTACTAACTTAGCCCTATTTTTATCACATGCTTGTGCGTACTTAGCTTGTTCAGTAGGCTGTGACTGTTCAAGTATACCTGCAGTCTTTATGGGAACTCCTGAGAGCTTCCTGCTGTGGTACATCTGTATTCTGCTTCCTCTCTCAGGACCTGTGCAACATTCCATCTGAACGTCTGCTCTCAGGATTTGCCTGAGTAAAACATGGCTGTCCTCAGACGCTGTTCTTATTCTGGTGCACAGGTCCTCATTTGTCATCCTTACAGCCTCCTGCCAAACGTACAGCAGACCTGGCCGACTGCACATTGTCAGGAACACGCTTGTAGAACTTTCTCTCAGCTGGAACCGTGGACCAGATTCGCAGTTGCTCAGTATATCTGACATTTTCTTACATGCTAACGTTCATTTCTTGTACCCTTTCAGCTTTGTAGAGATAAAGTATATCATATCAAACATTCTGTTTCTTAGTAAAAAGCAGGATAATGTATTTCTTTCTTTCAAGCTTCGTTCATGTCTAATAAATCTAAAGAAATAGTTGCTTATTAGCTAGTTCTGTGCTACTCACTTGTAATAACTACTTCAAAACTTTCAGTCAAATAATGGCCCAAGAAATACTGCTTAAAGTAGTGTTCAAGTCTTATGAAATCGTTATGAAGCCTTTAAAATCGAATCTGAAGTGCTGTGACGCAGGAAGCGACCATATTTTATCTTTATCAGCGCTGTTCATCGCTTTGGGCTCTTGTATGTCTGCCAAATTCTGATTGCTTTACATTTACTTTGTCTCCTCTGCGGAGAATGTTTGTAACAAAATGAAACGAAGTATTTCGACATGTTTCTGGAGCAGCAGACAGTCCTGGCAGGCCTGGGGTCATTTACTGCAGCTGAAATTCAGTTTTTGGCCTGTGCTGATGTCGTCTGTGCCAGTGCTTCTGTCAGCCATAGTTCATAACAGTATGGATTACTCTCCCCTGTCTGAGAGGAGGTGGAGGGAGGTCTGTAAGAAGGGGAAAAGGGAGTTGGGTCAAATATGTACCCGTCATAGGGTTTTGTGGTTGGAGGACTGTAAAGAGACCAGAGGGCTGTGGCCTCTCAGGTTTCCGCCAGGTCTCCATGATGGAGTGCGAGCTTCTCTGGGTGCAAATCACGCTGACAGATTCTGGGCCGCCCCACACTCGGCTGTATGAAAATCGGCGCTGTTACCTAGGCAACAGAGGGAAAGGCTTTTCAAAAGGAACATCTTGTCATTTTCTTTAATCCACTGCAGCTGGAGATTCGGAACACTATTATTAAATTGCAGTTGCTATGGCTACCAACATTTGTACCAGCAGCCGTTTCAGAGGCTCTCGCCCTGCATATCCAGAGCCAGCTCCCCCCCCACCTCCACCTCTCCTCCTCCTCCTCCTCCTCCTCCTCCTTTTAGGGGATTCTGTTTTATTGCTGCATCCACAATATCAGGCCTGCAAATGTGCTCTGCTCAGCTTGCTGTGCAGGAGCAGTCGACCAGGACTATTCTCCTGAAATCTTTATTTGCCTTTCAGAATAAAACACTGTGTACTCTTCTCACATGTGGCTTGCCTGTAAAGATTTCCACAATAGAAAGCACTGCCCTTGTCCCCTCGCGCGGTATTTGATCTTGTCCGGGTCATGAATTGTTAGTTTTCTGACATTTTATTTCTTCCCTGCTTTTGAAGCTTCAGTCAGTTATGATACCCAGTTGTGACTTTGTAGTTTGTGCAGTTGTTTAGTCGATTCAACAGGCACAAGGCCAACAGATTTCTTTCAGCTAGCTTAGGAAATGTTGCCAAGTAAATATTGTATTTCAATCTGCTCTCTTTGTCTCTTCTCAGGCGACTAAACAGCACACAAGGGGAAATCCGAGTGGGACCCAGTCACCAAGTAAGTCATTGTACAGCACACATCACCCAGCAAAATTATCTTGGATGTGTGGATTTCATTACCACACAATTAGCTAAAATTGGACGACTCTTCTCTTACCCCGTAGATGCCATTTAGCCTGCTTTATGGTATTGCCTGTAATTTAAGATAAAATCCAAACAAAATGTGTAGTAGTATGATAATGCCATTCAGCTTTACCACAAGTTTCCCACAAAATAGTTGAAACTAATTTGGTATTTGTTGCAATGCTGTTCTTACAAGACGGATAATTATTTAAAATGAACTACATCTAAAACTTTCCATCTAAATGTAAAAAAAAAAAAAAAAAAAAATAGAACCGCAATTTTATGAGGTAGCGATGCCAGTGTGGAATATGACATTTTCTTTTGTAAACCCTGGTGGAATCAAGATCCTTAGAATTAGTCATACTGCACAATTTACATAGACGTTTCCATTAAGTTTGCATGATAATTGACAGTAATGTTTGCATCTGCGGGCCAGAGCTGTCTTCAAACTGTGCTGTAGCTTTGTGTAATAACTGTTCGTACTTATGCAAACTTACTTGAGTTTAAATATCAGTACGTTTTTAGTGTTAACACCAGATTTAGGGAGGATCTGTAAAAAATCACAGAACATCTTGAGAAATTTTTGTTCATCTGACCTGCTGCAAGGGCAGACAGTCTTCTGAATACTACAGTTCTGTGCTGTATTAAGATATTGAATCATTGTGACTGTAACTTGTCCCCATTCCCTGCTGCCACCACCCAGTGAAAAGATGATGACAGGGGGTTGAAAGCTGATATTTTCTTGAAGCTTGCATGCTATTTGTAGTGTGACACCATCTGTCCTTCTCCTTCTCCCTGGACCTAATTAGGCCAAGCTCCCAGAGCTGCAGCCTTTCCCCTCTCCTGGTGGCCAGGCAGTGACCGAGAATGAGGAGCTGGTCTGGATGCCAGGGGTCAATGACTGTGATCTTCTCATGTACCTCAGAGCCGCAAGGTGAGCCAAGAGAAATGCAGGAGTTCAGTCCTGCGGGGTCTAACCTACTAGTTCAAGGGAAAACTATCACCAAGGAAGTTAAAGATAGTTTTTAAAATAAATATGTAACCCCAAACTGTCCAGTGCCCTCACTGTATTGATATCTGAGAGTGTAGCTGCATAAATTCAGTACTTAAGAATATCAAGATATCAAAAGACTCACCATCAGTGAAAGTAAAAACATCTACAGGACAGCAGTGGCCAACACTCTCCTCCATTAACCTGTTTCTGTACCCAAGATCAGTCAAACCAAATTTCTGTAATAGTTTGTCGTCTCAGGAGTGGTATTTTAATGCTACTTATTAATGTTACACTTCATCAGGTGTTGTATCATGGGATGAAATCATTCATCAGTGTTCCCTCAGATGTTGTTGCAGTGAAAGTGATATGTGTTAACAGGTTTCTGTGTTATGTTGTCATCAGGGGCCACAGTGTAATTAATCACAATCTGTCACTGTGACAGTGTTGTAGAAATTCCGTCAAAGTCTATATTTATCCATCAGATTTGTTTTCATGCTTACCAGTATTACATAGACATATATTGTGTTGCATGTGTGTATATGCTGTGCCTTATAATGCGCTTAACATCAAAGACCTGCTCAGTGAAAATATTCAGTCTTTTCTTGCTGGAACAAGCGTGTATATGCACATCAGATCAACACCAAATATTCCTTTGACTGTAGTGTGGTAAAGATGGTTATTAATATATGCCTCTGGCATCATACGTTTATGAGAAAAAAGATTTACTGCAGTATGAGACAGGAGAGGAAACCTAGAGCAAAGAGAAGAAGGCTACTGATGTGGTTCATGCAGTTCACACTCTATTCAAGGGCTGCAACTAATAATTATTTTCATTATTTCATCTGCCAGTTATTTTCTCAATTTAATTGATTGAGTTGTTTGATCTATAAAAACATCCAAATACTAACGGGGGAAAATGCCCATCACAACATCCTAGATCCCAAGGTGACGTTATCAAATGTTTTGTTTTGCCTGACAAACAGTCCAAAACACTAAATTATTCAATTTACTTAATTTATGTTAGCAGCAAATTCTCACATTTGAGAATCTGGAAGCATCAAATGTTTCTACTTAATGATTAATCGATTATCTAAATAGTTGCCAATTCATTTTCTGTCAAATGCCTAATCAGTTAACAGACTAATGTTGCAGCTTGACACCAGCTAAGCTTGGTAAGATAAACTTGAATGGAATTTATGTTAATAAAGGACAAATTTCTTGGATTGTTTTCCTTAAACCAATGCTATTGATTGTTGGTCAGTGTGTTTATTAGGTGGCCCCCTTGTTTGAACATTGTGCCGTCTTGTTACAATCTGTTTAATTTCCTGAAATTATATGAGTAGCCATGTTGCAGTTCCAGCAATAGTTCTTTGTCTGTGTACATGAGAGATGCCATTTGTAATGACTTGTCTAGAAAAGTTTGCTAAACGAGGGGAAAATCTGTCTAAGGCCTATAGTCATCTGTTGTCATCTCTACTATGCCTGTGAGAAATGATTAAAAAAAAAAAAAGACCTTCATGGACATTAAAGTCAGTTAAGTGATATCATAACAGCTCTCTAACAAGGCGCCTGTGGTCGTTTTAATGGTTTTATATGTGTTGTGTCCACAGGAGCATGGCTGCCTTTGCAGGGATGTGTGACGGGGGCTCAACAGAAGACGGGTGTCTAGCAGCCTCTCGAGATGACACTACATTAAACGCACTTAACACTGTAAGTAGCCATACAACAAATCTAATTCTAGAAATCAAGTGCACATAATAGAAAATAAACACCAATCCATCAGAGTTTCACAATAAAATGTTATGTTTGAATTGCAGGGATTGTACTGTTTAGCTATGATGCAGCTCTACGGTGATGGGCAATGATAAGGCCCCTGAGCCAGTAGAGTAGCCCCCTGTAGTAAACCCAGCCTCAGAAGCTTACAATACATTAGGCGTAATGAGAGATTTGTCCATCACATTGACAATGAATACCGAGGAATCAAGCACAAGAAAGAGATTAGAATCATCATAAACAGGGCATTTATATTCCGACTCTATAAACTGGAAAATTAACATAGCGGGCAGGTCATTGTCTCTCGACCTTCCTCTCTATTTGCAATTCCAATGAGTAATGCTTGTTTATTCTCAGAGGAAGAGCTCCGGCGCTGCCTGTTTCACCCAATTGAATGTGACACAGGGCTTAAAACTGCACAGCAATTGCCTTTGTCGTTGTGTTGTTTGTTTCAAGGCTGGTTCTTGGGTCTTTGCACGGCTTTTCCTCTGATCCTCTAAGATCTCCAATAAACAGTTCAGTCGCTCCTGGATGTAAAGAGCTCACTGTAAAGAAAATTGGCACCTTTTAGTAAATGTTGCTTTTTGATATATCCATTCATTGTTTTATAATCAGAATTTTAAGCCGTTATCTTTTGTGATTGTCCTCAGCTTCACGAGAGCAGCTATGATGCAGGAAAAGCTCTCCAGCGTCTGGTGAAGAAGCCTGTACCCAAACTGATAGAGAAGTGCTGGTCTGAGGATGAAGTGGTAAGAGAACCGTGCCTTTAATTTGGAAATGCATTGACAAAGATATCGTGCTTGAAAAATAATTATTTAAAGGATACATTTTAAGTTGGCATACACAACAAATTGATATTTTGCTATTTTCAGGGTATTCTCTACCTTTCTTGATGTTTCTTGGTATTTCTTGAATGGGTACTTGCTGTCTGTCAGAGCTTGGTTTGTGTCTTTAGAGGGAGCTGTTGAGAGAGAGTTAAAACAAGGCTCTTGGCCCAGTCTCACAAGACATCAGTAAAAACACTCGTCAGTTTCCAGCTCCTCCAAGGCCCAAGAGCAGCTGCATCCTGTTTATCACCCACAGAATAAATCTTTAGCGTGGAAGTCTGGAAAGGGAGAAGATTGAGGGCTGGTAATGTTAGCCTCCATTTGAATTTAGATGTGAATTTCACCACAGCTGTTGAAGGGCTGGAATCAGAAAATGGCAGCCCTTCTCCCTGATCAAACACCACATCGTGAACGGGTAGGAGGGGGATGAAAGTGCTGTGTAACACCGTGTCAAAACGACTGAGAGCTGCGGCTTTGGCCTTGATGCTTTATGACACACTGCACTACATGTTTGTATACCCACTCCCTTTTAGAGATAACACTACTGACTGAAATGACTGTAGATCTTAGAAAAACACAAGGCTCCACCACTAAAATCCTTCTATGTTAGTTTTTCCTCCCCCTGAGTGAATCATCCTTTTTCTACTTTGATATTGTTTGGTAATGCTGAAGCTTAGCAGTCTTTTGTCCAGCTTTGAATCCAGCAGCTCAGATCCACTGGAAGTGAATGGGTTGATTAGTCTTGTAATTGTACATGATGGGCACATTTGAATAAAGCCAGAGCCCACAGCAGGACCACAGCGAATCACAACAAATTAAGTCAGCCATCCTTTTGTGGACTAGTTATGAGTTTGCCTTTATTTATGCGTGCTTGCTGGCGCCAAGCTAAACTGCTGTGCGAAGATGATCAGAGCTGGGGACAGGCCTGTTGATGGGAGGCTTTATTGCCACACTCAACCACAGCAGGTCTACCACAGACCACTTGTCAAAGAAGCACAGTAGGGGCTCGACTGTAGACGCTGTAAATAACCCCATTCAGGCTACAAAGTGATCACTTCAGTAATTCACTTTTGGCTTTTTTGATCAAGAAAAAATTTGGCATTACATTGTTATTAATCTGTAATAATAGACTGATATATTTATCTTAAATCATTATTGAAGAAATCAGCATATGATACCACAATATAGCCTAATTTACTGGATGTTTGAGTCCGATACCAATATCGATATGTGGACATTTAAAAAAGCCGGTAACAAAATATTGGCTGATAATTTCTTTAGAATAAACACAAAACAAACAATCATGATGCTGATTTGTGTTTTTACGGCGTAAAAATAAACTTGTCAGGGCTCTCTAGTGAACAAACTATGTCATAGAGACACTGTTTCTAAATAATCTCTAATCTAGTTTGGCATTTCTGTACTACAGTTTCCTTTTTACTTATCGGCCGACATATACATCGATAGGAAACATCTGCAATAAGCTAATGTTGGCCGATATATTGGCCTGGTCTAGCTGTATACCACAATATAGCAAAATGTATCTAAAATTACATATAAATAAATGCAATGACTTCCACTGTTACATAACATCAGTTGAAACTCCTAACGTGTAAAACAAAAAACCTTTAAAACTAATTTTGTTTGAAACAATGTGCTTGCTTGGGATTTGGACAAAAGGAATTAAGTAAAACATGCTATCATATTATTATAATCCTGCCGACAATAACAGACAGTAACATTGAATCATTGCCCAGCCCTGAACCTTTAGCCCATTTGATTTATTCTGTAACCCGGGTCAAGGCAACTCCATCCACACTTTCACAGAGGAGTTTCATCATGTTCAAACAGCTTTATGTAACTGAAGTGGAGGAGGTGTCAGGGAGTCCAGCACACAGTGTTAGCCATATTCAGTGTTGTGTTTTGTGTCTGCGGGTGGAGGCGGTCAGCTGGTCGTTTGTGCTCCACCTGCCCACAGTGCCCACAGCCTGGAGAAGCAGCATTTTGACTCTGGCCGGCCAAGGACACAGCTCCCAGTGATTTGATCACCAGTTGTGCCTTTCCAGCCCTGCAGCCTTGAGGGACAGGTGTAAATGTAGCTCCAACCTTGACGCACTCACAGAAAATCATCCCTGCTGCTCTTCATTTATTTATCACCCCTTGTTCTGCCTCTCCTCTTCCTTCTCCTCTCCCGCTTCCATCTCATCCCCTCCAGGAGTAGCTTCATTATTCCTGCCTGCTCTTTTTTTCACCCCAGCCCTGCATTCTTTTAGAGACGTGAATAAAAGTGACACCGGGGGCCGCTGGAATGACAGAATCAGCCTGTCTGCAGGGTCACTTGTCACCCTCCCCTCCCCCCTTTGACTTCTCTTGCCCCCCACCCCACCTCTCTTCTCTCTGCCTGCAGCTGCTGCCGCATAGCACATAATCCCAGACCTCGTCTCAACTCTCTAACTCTATAAAAAATATTTATAATGTCTCCCCACACACATCCCACAGAAAGATAAGACCACTGCCATGATCATTTGTAAGCCGTTTCATTACTGCTGTGGAGGAAGTGTCAACGGTACAAAGTAGACTGTTTGTTTCATTTTTATTCTCTTCTCGCAGACACAGAAAATTATTTCACTTCAGTAAGATTTGTTACAGTCAACCCCTGGACGATCTTTCACTGCGAGATTATTAGTGCTACCTTCAGAAATTGAAAATCCATCACCTTGATGTGAGCACCTCTCAAACAGTTTCATGCATCAGTAAAGCGATAACTATAGATTACACCAAAGAAAAATCTCAAATGTTCTAAAATGAATTAAATATAAAACTATAAATATTTCACCAGAAACATCTACTGCGCAGTCAAACCTCCTTGTAGCCATTGTGTATTCAGCGGGCTGTTGAGGGTAAAAGGAGTGGTTGATTTTAACCACCAAGAAAAAGGCAAATGTAATCTGTTATCATGGGTGGGTGAATAGCTTCAGACAGTCAGACGCGGAATAGTCCTCTGCTTTTTCTAAAGTCTAACAGAGAGAGGCCATCCCACTACACCACTTCCTTATGTGTGTTTTCATCAGAAGCCAAATCAATGCTCACTGCCCGCACAGAACTCCCTTCTCATCCTTCTGATTGTGCGATCGTCTCGACGGCAAAAATAAACTCTTTTTAAACCAGGAACAAAGAGTGCTTCAAGTGAAAAGCACACAGGTTGTTTCTTTTTGTTGCCGTTAAATGTTTCTTCACTGATGCTGTATTGCGAAATAGCAGTAATGTTGCAACATTGAATAGTTCCCCTATGTGAATAGCCACTTGTCGTAAGCATGAGACCACAATTAGCTGACAGGATATGATGATCAACAGTGGGAACAACCTCTGCTTTTTAGATCAGAAAACTCCTGTTCCACATTGTTACTAAATGAGCAGTTTTTGGTGACTGAATCTTGGGCCGTAGCTGACCGCTGCTGACACTTTCTGGGCAAGTACGGATTCATGGTTTTGATTAAAATGCTTGCACGCGTTCCACCTTATGAAATAAAGTTGTGGCTCAAAGACTGTAGAATCCTTAAAGTGGCAAATTTGCAAGTTACTATTCATAATGTGATCATTTATTAGTTGGACAGGTGGCATTGGAAAACCTAGAGGCTGTACACAACACAGACATCACTCAAGTATTGTGTCTTTTTAGACTTTTTATGAAAACTTTAATCAGTTATTTATGATTTATTCTATAGTGTGAAACATGTTATATTATTATATACAGATGTCATTATAAGTCTCATCATTTGCCTCTTTTTCCACTATCCAGATTATCTTTATTGAAAGCATTGATAAACAGGGATATGACAGTGTCAGAGCTTTTAACGTAGTGTCTCCCACCCATCAAAGCCCTCCTACGTCCACCTCTTCTCCAGCCTTCCCCCCCACCTAAAATAATCTTAAAAATTGTAATGATGATGATAATAGTAATAAATATATTGAGTTCAATAAGTTGATCAACTATGAAAAAAGAGTAAATTAAAAAAGTTTTTAAAAAAATATGACCACAGATACTTTTAAATATAACGCATATACTAATACAACAAATACGTTATTATACATTATTATTATTTCAATTTAATCAAATATTAGATCCAAAGTAAGGTCAGTGTTACATCAACAATTTAATTCCTTTGCACCTGCCCTACCTGCAGACTCTGTGAAGGTCATCAAAGGATTCTTGCACTCACAAACTTGATATAATGAAATCGTCTCTTCACATGACGCTGCTGTCAGTCCTGATTGTAAATAAGTGGTGCTAATAATGCATCGGCCAACAGGAGGTGCCATATAAACAATCAGAGGCAGCAGCAGTCGTGCGGTGTGTCGCCATGTCAGAGAGGCTGATCTATGACTGCTGTGGGGCGGCAGGTCTATTCCTCAGCCAGCTGCGCTGTGCCGTGGCTTATCTCCGGCTGTGTCTTCAACTGATGGATGACTGGAGCAGGCCGCTGACAGCACTGAGGTGGGAGGGTAGGGAGGAAGACGAGGGAGAGGAGAGAGTAGCGGCCCCCCAGTGGTTGAACACAAGCCTGCAGACCTGAGACACACCGCTCAACCAAAAACACCACCGGCGGATAAAAAGCAACATGCCGCCCTGCATCCCCTGCTGCAGGCTGTAGATTATTTTAAAGTTAGATGAGCAGCTTTGCTTCAGTGGTCCTCGTCTGCAGAGGGAGCTGTGGTTGCTACACCGAAGATTCCGTGTCAACAGTGCATTTTATCACCATTATGGTACAGTGCCAGCAATGCTTTTTAGGGTTGTTTAGTAACTAAATAGCAGGAAGGATGGGTGTGTGCTGGAATTTCCTGTCACCTTTTGTGTCAGTACAAGCCCAAGGAAGCAGAGGATGTTACTTTGCCTGCTAAAAGTTGGCAGAATATCTCCATGTTTGTTATTGGGTAAATATGAAAACAATACTTTTGATCAGTCAGAGCAAGGTTTTTAGCTCCTGAAAAGTATTTTCTGGGTTTTAGGCTGGGGTTTTTAAATGAATAGTAGATCTTGTTTAACCTCTACATACATTTTAGCATATCTAAACATAGACTTTTTTATCTGTGTATGGTGTGAGTGCAAAGAGGATGTGGGTAGTGTAGTGTCTGTCAATGTGGTCTCCCCCTCTCTTCTTCAAGCATGTTGTGATTTCCTCTCAGCACACCGTGGCCAATCTTATTACTAGCTGATATTTCATAACAGACAGTAGTGTTTTTACCCTTTGGTTTTGGCTAGCTGACTGACTGTCCTCGGCCCTCCGGGTTTATACACAGCAGGCTTTGAAAGGTCAGCCTTTAACAACGAGTCAAGTATAATGACTCCATATTGAGTGAAAGTGGCTTTGTTTGCTGTTGGACGGTCTTGCGTCAGTGTTTTCATGGAATGACATTTAGCAGGAATTATGTTCCATGTGTGAGCCTGCGCTCCGTTAGTCATCATGATACCATCTTTGTGCATATGTCTGCATTATCTTAACCAGTTTTACAACTCCCAACAATCAACTCTCAAGCAGGAAGTGCGCACACACAACAATGGCCTATTGAATCATTTTTTCTCGTTCTCCTCCTCCTTTTATAAGTCTTCTCTCCTGCCTCACAATAGTGCTCTGTTAGTCTCTGAGGGGAAACTTAGGGCGGGTGAAAAGCGCCAGCTCTCTGGAACACACTCAGAGAGAGAAGCCTGTTGTTTCTGCACAGCGGATGGCCATTTGGTAGCGCTTCCACCCAGTCCACCACCCCTCCTCCTCCTCCTCTCGCTCTCTCGCTTGCTTGCTCGCTCTGGCTCTCTCAGCCCCTCCTCCGCCGCTGTGTTGCCTAGCAACGAAGGGCTGGAGCAATCGGAGCAGGGGCAGAGCGATTCAGGGAGCAGATTGGCGGATGATTTATTAGCTGGGCTGGAGAGCAGTGAGCCCAGGCAGCTGAAATGGAGCCTTAAACTGGAGCCGACGTGTAGGGAGGGAGGAGGGAGCCAGCGAGAGAAAGAAAACGGAAGGGAGGAGGGAAGGGGGAGAGGAGAGAGGGAGCATGCACACAGCTCCTCTATGGAGACGGACGGACAGACTGTGTAAATAGTACAGTTGGGGAACATAATTAAGGTGACATAATTAGGACAGACACAGGCTGCACTGGCAGGTCTAATTGTTGACTAGTCCTACCATCGCTGCGATACAGGAAATCTCAATCCAAACTCTTCTTCTGTCTGGAATGGCTTACCAAACTCGATTCAGTCAGCAGAATCTCTCTCGCCTGAAGACCCACTTCACCCGAGAGTATTTACTCACCTAATCTACTCTTTCTTTCTCTCTCTCTCTCTCTCTGTCAATCCTTCTCCAGCTCTTTCTCAAACAAAAAAAATGCATTTGCTATGCACTTATAAGTTACCTCATGCACCTGCAGCCTTGTGGCACTTATGTCAGGTGGAACATGAAACTGAGTGTTAAGGCATCTGCTAAATGAATAAATGTAAATGTAATTGCTTTTTTGTCATAGCAGGCCCGCAACTTTCAGGTAAAGACGCAGCACTCTCACTGCTCCTAAAGAGACATTAAACACATCATTGATATTTATCCTAACTCCTCCTCAGGACTAACTCTGCTTCTCGGTTATTCAAATATTTGTGCGTCCTTGTGAAAATTTGCACATTTTGTTTCCACAAACATTCTTGAAGCTGACATTTCACAGGAATATTTACCTCGTTTTGTCATCGCCTGTCAAACAAGCCCTGTAATGTTGATCCTCTGAATCTCCGCAGTGGCGTTCCACTGGTTATGTGTAGCTCTGTGGAAGTTTGACTGACAGTCCAAATGGTAATCTGCTCTTAACCCCTCGAGTGGTCGGAGATGGGTGTCGGATGTGGGGGAGCGCTTGTGTTGGAGACGGCTCCATCTACTGGCTAATCAACCGCTACACCTTCAGTCTGATTAATGCAAATTAACTGCTGTCTCATGTCACTAATAAGACGGGCTTTTTTGTTCAGCTGTCAGCTCTTTTACATCTACCTTTTGATCAGGCCTCTTGTGTTGATTATTTAGTCTGGTTTAACTCAGACGTTTACTTTTATATTTTGCTCCTCACAATTACTCAGTTAAACCCTAAAACTTGAGACTATTGAGTTTGTTTGCGTAATGAAGATAAATACAGTCATTCATTCTTTGTTGAGATAGGTCTGTCTTTCTCGCCTGTAATTTTTCCTCCTAACAGACAGTTGTGCTTTGCAGCTGGCTGTGTTACTCCTGTAAATTTGGGCTTTATTCCCCACCAAAGCTGGGTATGTAAACAATCTGTGGTTACATAATGCACTGTACATGGCATGGAAAATGAACTCCTGACGCTCGGGAGAAACTCCATGTCTGGTTTTCCCTCTCGCTTGTCTCCTTCCACCATGTCCAAGACCTTTCTCCACACAAATTGTATCAGCCTGCCTCCCCTCTCAGGCTGGCAGCTAGTTGAGTTTGTGCCTCTGTGTGCGTGCTCAACCCAAGCTCTGAATGCATTTAAAGGACTGCTGTAGTTTCTATTCCCGTGAAACTAGCAGCTTTGGTGTAGTTTTAATAACAAACAGTGGCCTGGCTTTTCCTTTGTGGGGGTAGAGACATGAAGCCTGCTCGTGCAATGTTAGGGGATTGAGAACAGGCTGAAACGAGCGCTGTGCCTGACACTAACATGAAGCACAGGACTCCACTCCGGGTTTTCCAGCCTGCTGCGAACCAGAGGCTCTCTTGCAGAAAGATCACATGTAAAGCCTTCCCCTTTGTAGTGGAAGAGCAGAGAGTGACAAGCTATTTCTTGCTTGTAAAAAAAAGGAAAAGAAAAAGCAATGTACCGTCGGAGACATTGTGGATTTGCCCCGTAATTTTTCCTTTACCTGTGGCTGGACGTAGAGATTTGTGCCGTGCTCCCTGGGGACTTTTCCCTGCTTTTTGCTGGAGTTACTTGGTGGAAACGGTTGACTGAGATCACTGAGGAACGGGGCTCGCCTCTGGAACAAGAAAGTAAATCTGTTGGTTGTCTGCTTCGCTGGTTATGAATGTTTTCAGCCTCCGCTTTTTATGGCTCGCGGTCTGCAGCTCTTAAAGGAGAAGAAATATATTTAGGCTGTTCAGCTTTATGGTATTTGTTCGTTTCTGGTGTTGTTTTTGTGCTCACTGAGATGAGGTGGTATGTCCACATTCAGTTTTCATGTCAGATTAAATTCGATGTTATGAAGTAGCGATTTCTGTCATCATGCCGTTCATCTCCTTTCACTCATGTATGGGTATATTTGTCGATTTTGCCTTTTGACATGTTTTCTGTGCTTTTAAAATTGCCAAAATGTACAGACGAAAATAGAAACTGTCCACCATGCACAGTGAGGCATTTCCTCGCTTTTGAACTCTCAAGTTTAGGTTTTGACTTTAAACTTTTCACTTGTGCGATCAACATGTTCAACATATATGCTATTGTGCATGTTTTTATATTAGATCATATTTTTATAACTGTATTTTCTCTGCACATGAAAAGACGAGCTTAATCTCAACGTCTCTCCCTGCCTCACTTGTCATTTCCTCTCTCGTTTTTGCCCTGACATGGCTGTGTTTTCTCCGGAGTTTAAACGGCTACAGAGGTTTCTAGATACACATCAAGCCTCTCCAACCACAGACTAGTGAAATGAAAACAATGTTTTTTGTCGTGGTGCTAGCCAGTAACTTTATGCGGTCGCAGTTTAGCTGACTTCACAGATACTAACTGGCCTTTTTTTCTCTCTCTCTCTCTCCCTCTGTAAAAAAATTGCAGAAGCGCTTCATTAAAGGGTTGAGACAGTTTGGCAAAAACTTCTTCAGGATCCGGAAAGAGCTGCTGCCCAACAAAGAAACGGTAGGATTATTTATTTCTCTCTATACTGTTGAACTTTATTCTGTGTGTGTGTGTGTGTGTGTGTCATTTGTTTTGTAGAACTGACACACATAAAATGAGTTACATGTGGTTTGTTTGTAACTAATAGAAAGCTTGAGCAGTAAAACATTTTTATTGTGATATTCTGAGCATGGCTGGTTTTTAACCAGAGGCCTTATTGATAAGAAGTAAGTGCTGCCTGCCAACAACTGTGCTGCAATATTGTCAGATCTCCGTTCAGGCTGTCTGAAAAAAACAAAAAAAACTTTTTATACCTGAGTAGAGAAAAGGCTAAATGTACTTCACAGACAGCCACTGAAACCTTACAAGTGACACGCTGAACATTAATTAGCACACTCTCTTAGCAAGTAGTAAACAAGTTGTGCAGATGTGATGTGAGCCACTGTGTTTATAGCGCATCTCAGGGCTGAAGAGCAGCCTGCTTTATCGCACATTTGTGCTAAAGTGTTATAGGAGCACTTGAGATTTGTTTTGTTTTTTTAATATTTTTACCAACTTTAAGAGTAGTTAACTCTAAAGTGCAGCATAATGGCTTCCACGAGGATTAAAAAGCAGGTTACGGTGGGAGCCTTTTACATAAACATGAAATCTGTAATAGCTTTTAAAGGAAACAAAATTATATTTAGTGACTCAAAGTGGCAAATTTAAGTTGTATTATAGTAACAGAAGACACAACTGAGTCAGTCAATTATTTTTTATCATATAAATTAGAGATATATTTGCATACATAAATAAGGATTTTGAGTTGAAGATGTAAAATCAGCTTTTTTGGGGTATTTCTTTCTCAACTGATCATAGCTGAAAATGTAGGGTCCTTTGTTTGTAAATATCACTGCTGTCAACAAACCTTTAACAGCATCAGAAAATATTGATAACTTAATTTTTTTTTTGATATTCCTTGTATTCAATTTGAGAGTGGAAATACGTTCCAAATTTATACTTTGAATTTGGCGGTGGGCTCATTCTTCTGTTTACATTTGGAACACAGATTATTGTGCCTTTAACTATTTCGAGGATTAAATTGTAACGTGTGTTGTTCCTGCATTTTACTTCTTCTTTCTCGTCAGTCACTTACAAAAAATGTTGATTGAAGGAGATGAAGTGATTTAATATCTGTCACGTTTTGAGGAACTCTTGAAATCGTGTTGTGTATGTACACAAGCAGAGGGAAGTTCCTCTTGTCAGTGTTTCCCTCCTCTTTGTGTGCGCATGCGTCAATGTGTTAATCATCAATGAACAACTGTGTGACTTCACGGTACAAATGGGTCAAATTCAGGCCTAACAATGATTAACAACAGTTAACCTTATAAAATGCGATCATTGTGTTAAACAAAACCTAGCAACCATATAGACTTTGTTATTTCTCTTTAAGCTGATTTACAGCATTTTACTATTATCTTTGTCTCGTATATCTGGACAAGCAAAACTCTAGGCGCTTGAGGAGGACTTGATTTTTATCTTGACTTTAATTGGCAATAAAGGGAACGTGTTGTACATGTTGCTTCAAAGTCCTCCACACCCTTGACTTGGTTGTTAAATTATTCTTAGATATGCATTTTGATTCATAAAGTAGTGCCGACCTTGCTGTTTCTGTGAGGCTGCTCCTGCTGGAAGTGTGCCGATGCAGTGCTGACACAGACATCAAAGGGAAATCAAAGGTGTTTGTCATACTTCTCGCCACTTCATTTCCTTGTCTGCTCTGAGCTGAGGATCTGTCAGCCCTGCTCCTCAAACACGCCATGTAATATTTTTACTCAAGAACTCTTTAGAGTCACCTCCTTTGTGCTACATTTTTTATTCCTCAAAACCAATTTGAACCTCTTGAATAAGAGATTAAAGTGTATGAATACAGTTTCCTCACAGAGGTTTCTTCAATTATTTTTACTGGTTTTGAAATATATGACTAGTCCAGTTGATTGGCTATAAAGGAGGTATTAATGTAATTCAACCTGGAGGGGGAGTCTACTTGGCAGGAGAGGTAATAGACCTCCTCCAGGATCTAGGCTTGCCACCACCACAGAGCAGAGACAGATTAATTTTTCCCCTGCAAATGGAAAATAAACTGCCCTTTAAACATATGAAAAGAGGAGAAAATGACTGGGAGAGCAAGGGGAGGGTAGCAGCAACCGAAGGAGAAGGGATAAGGTGGGGCGCGCAGGAAAAAAACAACTCTTTGCTTATGATTGAACTTGCTTTTGTGCTGTAAGACTGATCTGTGCGAGTGCCAGTCAATACCCCGAGGAAAGCTCCATTTATTTTCTACCTGCTCATTCTCAAATCCTATCTCTGGAACATGAGCACAACAATACCTCAAGATATTTCAGGTCTGGGAAACGACCGAGATTTTCCCACTATCCCCAGTCACAGGCACATATTTCTGTTATTCCACTTGCATGGCAAGCCATCGAAAATAAGCATGTTGCAGAAATGAAGGTTTTCCTCCCCTAAGTCCGGTCCGGACCGCTGTCGTTGAGCCGGAGTGCAGAGCATAAAGCCCTTGGGCTGATATCCAGAGGTCCAGTACAGTGTGTCTGCCTCTCACTGTTCTTCCCGCTAGCCCCTATTAGCTGCGCTGCCCCTGAAGCGCCAGCACGGCTCAAACAGCCAGTGCCAAGGGTAAGCACCCAGCGCTGTGTAAACACACCAGGCCTGACTAGCACTCAGGAATGCTTTATATAAAGTCACATAAAGGCCCAGAGGGGGAAGTGGGTGTGTCGTCTGACCGTCTACAACTGGCTCTGCTGCCACCATTTCCTTCACTCCAGAGAGGACGTCATGGAACATGAGCTTGCTGCTTCCAGTGTTTAAACAACTAAATATGCTGAAATAGCAGATCACAGATAACTCCGCGCCTGATATTTTCACTGGAGGAGTTTTCATAAAGATGTGTTTTTTTGGGGGCGTATCAACAGCCAGTATTTGCAGAACAGACTTGTATCAGCTCTGTTTGCTGTACAGCCGAACAGAGAAATTGTCAGCTGAAAATTAGATCAAATTAGACCGCTTAAGTTTTGGCTTATTTCCACACAGTACTGAGCCCAAACCATTTTATTGGAGGAAAAAGGTACAGCAGTTAACTTGCAAATTAAATGTTCTTAAGGTATTTAATATTCAAATAAGAATTACTATATATTATATTATATTACTATATTAGGGACAAGGCTATTTTCAGTGTTCAGTCACCAGTTTCTTTTCACTGTGGTGAAGGCACAAAGTAAAATATGCATCACTGAGCAAAATCAACTTATGCCTAAAACTATATTCAGTACAGCTTGTGTCTTTGTGTCCTGTGAGAGACATTATAAATTGCATGAAAATACGAGTAATTTATTTACTTTATACTCGCATATCAGTGTATTATGTATTTATAGATCATAAAAATGTTTCACAGTAGAACACAGAGCAACCATAACCTAATAAACTCAATGAAGCACAGCCTGTAAAACAATTTACTAGCATAGAACAAAAGCTTGGAGTATGTGTGTATGTTTATCAGTTCTGTTTTCCCTCGAGGCTCCATTCCTGCATCCTGTAGTTTATTCTCTAGTGACTGCTCGCCTTTACTCCATATTTAAATATTGCAGTTCATACGGTATATCAGCACAGAATTAGCATTAGTACTGACACAGTTAACCAACTGTATTTTAGTGATACTTTGTAAAAATCGTGTGAAGAATTTTAAGATATTAAGAAATTTAAAAACAAGTTTACTTATTTCTATAATATATTACAGTCATACGGTTTTAGTAATGCAGTCAGGTGGTACATGCACAGCAAAACATCAGCTGAAAACTGTGTAAACTTACAGGACAGGAACAAAAGAACAGAACATTAAACTGATTCATACAGACGTTTTTATGCTGCTCTTCCTGCTTTGTTTTGGCATGGAGGTGGAAAAGACAGAAAGGTGCAGTGGCAGTGTGTTAGAAAAGCTAACACAGGTGAAGCCACAGTGTGTGTTTGGCTCATGTTAATGTCACAAGTCAAACAAGTGTCCTCAAGATGGCAAACAGTTTGATTCCAACAGCTGCACAAGTAGCAGCAATAATTAGAAAAATATAACCATAATTGTAAGTAATACTTGTGTCTTGATTTCGCAGCTTTTTTATGATTTGAGTTTAATGTTAGCTTTTGATTGTTGCGGGTGATGGAGCAGTACAAGGTACAAAAGTCACTGTGACTTTAGAGCATGTCCTAATTTTTCAGAACATATGGGCATATGGGTGACCTGAGCTGTGTGTCAGATTTTTTTAAAACACTGCCTTGTTTGTGTCGGCACTCGGATCATCCAGGAGGTGATGTGCTGAGCGGTTTCTCGCAGCATCTTGTTCTCTCGGAGAAAAGAGAGCACTCAGCCCCCCCAGGCCCTGTCATTTACAGGATGGCCAACAGGAGAACACTGTTCTCAACACAACCTCACAGCAGATGTTTGCCCCGGTACAATCTGTACAAACGTCAAATTGAATTCATTGCCATGTCCTTAGCTCAGCAGCCAGAACCTTGGGGATGACTGTGATTATAAATACTTTGGTTCAAACACTAATTAAACCAGCTACAAACTACAGGGGCCTGGTCCAGTTGGCAGCAGCTGTCAGTGGTGTGACAGAACAGCTTTCGTGTTTGGTAAATGATATAACTTGTTTAGGCAGTGAAATCGCTGTCGGCTGATGGAAGCTCAACCAGCACGTATTGATGTTCTTTCAGCAGACCACAGGCAATTTAGCGCGGCTGAGTGTAGGCAAAATCTTTTTCAGCCTAATAGATGGAGCACGGAGAGCCGGAGCTCCCTGTGTAATTGAGTTCTTTGGTGGGCTTCATGTTGTGGTTTTTGGGGACTAGCTTATCAGCAGAACACGCAGGATCGACCCTCCAGCAAAAAAAGGCACTGTTGCCATCCAATCTGCTTTCACTGGCAAAAGCGCTTACAGCAGGAAAAAACACGAGTGCTGATTCTTCAGCATGTACATCCCTGACCTGTGAAAGCAGAGCTTATTCAGTCATTCTCCAGCAGAAAGGCTCAGCGCAGCAGGGAATGGCTATCTATTTAACCGCTTTTCACATACACTCTGCTCCACCAGGCAAGGTCCTTTCACTATTCAGTCGCCGCTGTCTGCCGATAGGCTTCGAGGCATCACTGTGCTGGAGGTCTATTTTTGAATCTACTACATACATGTGGCTTGATGCCTTGAATATTTGACCCCTGGATTGTATTTCACAAAAACTCCCAAGTTGAATTGAGCAGCTTTGGCAATAAGAATAAAAGATTAATTAAAAAGCTGCATTGGATTTTTTTTACTATTATTATTATTTCAGAAAATTGAAGCTAAAAAAAACATTCATAACTTAAAGAGTCTAAAGAGGACGCCACCATAATAATCAGATTTTTATTTTACCTGGTTAATTTATTAGGTATTTGTTTGTAAATCCAAAACCAGCTTCTAGCATCAAGCTAACTTGCTGCATATTATGCGAATTCATAGTGAACTGAAGTTTTACAGCGTTATTTTTGTTATGTGTCCTGATTTTTTTTCATGTTGAATGGGACTTACACATCACAAGTACGCTTCTGACCTGCTTAACCACACAAGCGTTTATAAAGTTACCCCCTACAGTTACAGTCAGCATGAGGATGATAGTAAAGTCAAGCACCACTCACTGAAACGATACACTGTACAACCTGTCATGGGTGATGAAGAATACCAAGTCCAGGGGTCGAGCACATACATAATTAAACCCTGGTTTGATTTAGCTCAGAGAAATACGTCCCCCTTCACCTCACTGAAATGAATCAGGAAGAAATCCTCCCTCCTCCAGCTGCAGACTGTGGAGGAAGCAGGAGGAGCACAGGTTCATGCTGCACTAATGGATGTTTACACAACTCACTATCAGCCACCAGAACCCAGAAATCACATGCTCCCTGCGCGCTCCGCTCTAACGGCTGCGGCTAAACTGCCTTAAGTTTTCAGCAGAGATTTTTATTTGCCTAGAGATTTTTAGGAAGGTTTGTGGTTGGATTCGGTGTTGATTGTCCATTGTTATCCTCTGCTGGCTCTTTATTCCTCCCTCTCGGCTTTCCTCCACACTCAGCCCTCCCCCTCCTCAGCTCTCCCCCGTTCTCTCCTCCTTCCCCTGCTCTTGCCAGTAACGGCCTTAACCGTTTGGCTCCATGTCAAAGCAGGGGCCTTTTGTGGCTCTGTCACAAATCTGCCAGGAAAAACAGAAACCATCTGTTCAGGCCTGGGCCTGAGAGGGGATGAGGGTGTAAATACATGAGTTTAGCCCTCGCCCTCAGCCCTGCCCGCGCACACAGGACCACCGAGCCCAGTGGAGGATCCTGCACCCCCACTCAGCCTCAACCTGCACTCCCACCCGCAATTATACTGTAGTCTACAGTGGTTTCATGGTTAACCTATATCTTACAAACTGGAACATAAGATGGGTTTAAAACACAGTGACTAAGTACAAAACAGGATATGATTATATCAGAAGTAATTATGAATTACAACATTTTCCTCCATCACCTGTTGGCTTCTGTTACAAAAAGTAAAGGCACTTTCCCTCAAAAAAGTCTTAAATGATGTGGTTAAAATAAAGATATAAAAATAGTGTATTTATGTGCCAACACAGGACTTATTATTCTACCATTTTTCAGCTATGACTTTAAAGAGCACAGATTATTTTTAAAGTAATTCATGCTAATTACAATAAATTGAGGAAGAGAAAGATCTCCGCACGATGGATGGAGATCGTGCCATGTTTCTCAGCAATGGTTGAGTGTCAGGGAAACATTGCTGTACATAATCTTGAACTCCACATCCATTTCACACATACATGCTTGTATGTAGACGACCATTTTAAGTGGCAATAACTGGAATAGAAGCCCTGAGTGTCGTGATAGGAGGGTAAGCCCTTTCCTTGTCGGATAATCCACCGGCCAGAAAGCTCCTGCAGATGGAAGCAGTCTAAAAGGCCTTATAATACCGAGCTTATGTTGTCACTATCTCATGTTCTGCGGAGCGGCAGCACACTCTGTACTGCTCTGCAGTGATTTAGTGGACTGGGGGAAAATTATGGTGTGGAGGCCAGGGCCAATCTAGATTTCTATTTCAAGTATTTCCATGATTTTTTTTACTGGATACAGATGAACTGCTTTAGATTCAGGTTCATGGAATTGCTTCTGTTGTCTTCATTTTATGAAGAAATGACAACTTTACTCGGAAGCCTCAATAAGCACACACAAACTGGTTGGCTAAACACCCAATCATGGAGAAGAGACACAAGGTAACGAAAGTTAAAGTGTTGCTGTGGGCATATGGCAGCATGACAAAGTGACTTTGATAGAGAAAAGTACACAGTCAGTGTGAGAGATCGGGCGTATGTGGCTTCGGGGGAACCAAATTTGACATGCAGGCAGGCTAAGAGAGGTAATCTGTCAATCTCCCTTTGACACTAATTTACAGCACAAAGCTTCTCTCAACCACAGGAATGCCATGTTCATCTTCAACTGCACTTCACTCACAGACGTCATATGTTAATCCACTACACATTAAAAGTCTTTCCTGTGATTTCTTGGGGACATGAATCTTTCCTTTGTCAATGTGACTGTATTCAAAAGTTCTTTGTTTTTTAGCTTTTTTGCAGTATGCATTTTTAATGGAGGCCCAGAGAACATTTTTTCTTGCATTTCTTACCAGCAAGAACTTTTCTCCTCAACAAATTTAGTAATTTGTTAAACTGCTTCTTCTGTTTTCCTCCTTTGCGTCCGGCTCTACCAGCTCATCAGTGCACCTGTTAATTCCCATTCAAAAGCCCAAGTTAATGTTTTCATTAGCCCCTGCCTAATGTAATGGTACTTGACACAGTGTAAGTGATGGAGAGGCAGGGTGACCTTTCTCCGTGTCTGCCAAGCTGTTGTTGAGGCCGTGTAGTTGTCAGCCTGCAGCGAGGAGGCAGAGAGGCACTGCTGAGAACAGTCATTAAGCACAGAGCAAAGCCAGCGCTCGGCACCACTCGGCACTTTTGATCTGCACATTTCAATTAGATTTCACATCAGGAAGCCTGCCTTCCCTCAGTTAGCACCTGCGCCCCTGCCTTCCCGACTGGCCGGCCAGGCCGTAGAGGGAGGCGCACAGGAAACGACTAGAAAGTTCTATTACTAGCCTGAAATAGATGCACAAACACATGGCAACATAATAGAGCTTTTTTTGGGGGGGGATGTGATGATCATTAGCTGCTCTGTTCTTGGCATGACCATGAACAAAAAATGTTTTCAGGGTTATTTGAAGTACTGTAAACGTTCCACAAGTAGAAGGATAATCTTTCCTTTTTTATCCAACTGGGTTTTGTATTTTAAAGGAGCCCTCCTGATTTGTCTCTGCTGAGCTTCTACATGTGGAATTGTTACCAGTACTCCGGATGTGCTCATCTTGAGGTCTAAAAAAAACCTAGACAAGCTGTGGGGCTTGGGACTGTTTTGCACTGGAGCAATGGCTTCGCCACAACACAACGCAGCACCTTAAATTTACCCTGAAATTTGAGAAAGTTTCATTGAGCTCAGACACCCTCAGTAAATGTTCCCAGCACTGCTTTGCCTGATAAGATGGAGTCCTACAGCCACTGGTAGATATGAATTTCCCCTAAGAGCCACATAAAGGGAGATCTTATTAAACAGGCCTAAGCCCACAGAGTGGAGCATTTTTCTGCCAATCAAAGCAGTGATTGAAAAAGACTTGTTCCTTAATGTCAGATACTCACACAACTTGTTGAAGCGATAAAGGAGCAAACACTGGCCAATCCTTGACCTGTGTTTTCTCACCGCAAACAACAAGAAACTGACTAGCCTGAAGTAGTTTTGTATTTCATGAGATAAGAAATTAAAGCTGCAGTTACCCTTATGTTTCCATTAACGCCAGCCTATTATACTTTGAAATTGCTGACTTTGTTGCAGTGTTATTTTCTCTTATTTCTAAAATACGGTTGAGTGAGAAGCTTTTTATAGTCACTTAAAAACGTCCACCATTTCATCAAATTCTTTCCTGCCATTGTTTGTTTTGGTACATTTTGATGGAAGATGTTAAGCTGTTGCTGAAAAGCTGTTAATGCATTTTAGAGAGCAATGCACTGACTAATTTATGTCAAGTTTCTCAGCTGAAGCGGAGAAGGAAAACAATCAATAGCCATTAAATTGTGGGAGCTTTGTTGAACAGCAGTTTAACAGACCTCAGACAGTAGATGGGTGCCCTCTGGGCTTTAAAGATTACAGGTGACTTACTGCTCACCCAACAATCACACCACACCTTCATTAATTTGTTATAGAGCCAGTGGAGGACCACTAACAAATGAGAGTTCATGGTGAGGAGGAAAAGGGCAAAGCCCCACAGGAAACTACATAATTGTGCCTGACTCCTGTCGCCAATTTCCAAGGCTTGTGTATTATGAGTGTGGCCGGAAAGCTGCAGTTAATATGCACGGGCTGCCTCAGCAAAGTGCTTTCTGATCCATGATTGCATGTGTTAATGTTTCAGTTGGGTATTGATTTCCTGGCGGCCTTTTGTACAGTGGATTTATCCGCCTCGCTCGCTGGCAAGCATGCCCCTCCGAATGTTTGATTAAAGTTCAATTGACTCTTCCAGTGAAGGGGCGAGGAGCCATTTCACTCCCTATTTGTAGCGCCAAAGCTCTGCCTGACATGTTCTTTTGTTCCCATTCAAGCTCCTGCCACCCAGGCAGCCACCAATGCACTGATCCTAATATCCCTGCATTCAGTGAGCCTCCTCGCCTAATCCTGGGACAGACAGGGCCGCAGCACAAACATGCCCGGCCAGCTACAAATCCTGGCATGGACTAACCCAATCCATGGCCTTTCACTGTGAAATACTGTACTGACTGCTAATGTGTATTTTCTACATATTTTATTCAACCTAACTGCAGATATTCCACAGTGACTATTTTCAAATTTTTCAACAACTTTGACAAATAGACCTTAATTCCCTTTTAATTCAGTCACCTCTTTGCAGTTGAAAGTGATGCCGCCTCCCCCTCATTACAGAGACATGTGTTCGCATTCTTGTGATGGATTTTCCTGTTTTAACAGCATTCGTTTTGTGTTTCATTTCAGGGAGAGCTAATTACCTTCTACTACTATTGGAAGAAGACCCCAGAGGCGGCCAGTTGTCGAGCCCACCGCAGACACCGCCGCCAGCCCGTCTTCCGTCGCATCAAGACGCGAACCGCTTCAACTCCTGTCAACACTCCCTCACGCCCCCCCTCCAGCGAGTTCTGTACGTATATTTGACCCTTTCAATGGCAACCAGGGAGGAAAGAGAGCAAAGACCATGGTCTGATATATTCTCGGTTTGAGCGATGTATGTGAAGTGTTTTTTCTTTCTCTCTCAACCAGTGGACCTCAGCTCCGCCAGTGAAGATGACTTTGACAGTGAAGACAGTGAACAAGAGTTGAAGGGCTACGCCTGCCGCCACTGTTTCACTACCAGTAAGACACCTCGCTCCATTTACAGACACTCACGCTCATCATATGGGCTTGCTTGGCTATCCCTGTCCTGATTAGGATCAGTGTGAGCCTGCACAACACAGCGCTGTGTAACAGATGGGCATCAGAAGATGTCAGGACTAATTTGATCAAATCAGACATGAGCCCACAGCCCACTCGTTCACTCTCTCCACCTCATTATCCTTCCCCTCTTTCCACACAGCTGGCTCCCAGTGCCAGGCCCCCATCTGATCACACTTAGGTTACTGCCATCACAACAAGGGTGGCTAATAACTTTGGCTTTATAGTGTTAACCCATATAGACATTAGTACATTATTGAAAATTTAGATACAGTATGTTGTATGTAGGACAGAGCTGTTTATTATCCTTGATTCATTCATTTAACTCATTAGATGTTGAATTATAGAATGACCTAAGGACATTCTCTATATTCAATATTCTCTATAATATTATTGTAGTTATGAGATCATTTCTGTGTGTTGTTTGTTCTTCTCACCGCCTATGAGAGTGCGTTATTTCACAACTGTAAATGGCTTTCCTCAGCCTCGAAGGACTGGCACCACGGGGGCCGGGAGAACATCTTGCTGTGCACAGACTGCCGCATTCACTTCAAGAAGTACGGTGAGCTGCCCCCCATCGAGAAACCTGTGGACCCGCCACCATTTATGTTCAAACCTGTCAAAGAGGAAGAGGATGGACTCAGCGGGAAGCATAGCATGAGGACCCGACGGAACCGAGGCTCGGTGCGCACACACTCCTACTCTCCATCTATCCCTCTATTTTCACCTTCAGGAACCATAGCCTCAGAGTTATCCCCAGAGTAATGCAGAGCCAGACTACAAAGCAACAAGCTTTATCCTCTCTAGACAAAGAAGTAAAGGGGCAGCTTTGACATGCATTGTTTCTTAAATTTGGTTTTATAAAGGTATTCAAAAAAGTTGCATTTGGACTTGTGAGTAGTGTATGTCCATCTTAATTTCTTCTATCCAAATTATCTGGAGGCCTAATATTAAGTCATGATTCATGTTGACTCTTTGTTATTAACAGATGTCGACGCTACGTAGTGGTCGTAAGAAGCAGACAGCCAGTCCCGATGGCAGAGCCTCGCCTACCAACGAGGATTTGCGCTCCAGCGGACGTACCTCTCCCAGCGCGGCAAGTACTGACAGCACTGACAGCAAGACAGACTCCATGAAGAAGCCCAGCAAGGTAAACACAGCATAGACTGCTTGAAACTTTGTTTTTCTCTGCACGTATCTCGGTGAAATGTCCGCTAATGGCTCTGCTGCTTTGGCTCCACAGAAGATTAAAGAGGAGGCTCCTTCACCTATGAAGAGTGCCAAACGGCAGAGAGAGAAGGGAGCCTCAGACACAGAGGAGCCCGAGAGGGCCAGCGCCAAAAAGTCCAAGACACAAGTGAGTCTGTGGTCTTTGTTTTGCTGTTCATGTGTGTTTCAATGGAATGCATAGACGCGGTGTTATGATATCCATCCTTCTCTCTCCTCTGTCCCGCAGGAGCTGAGTCGGCCAGACTCGCCCTCAGAATGCGAGGGGGAAGGGGAGGGCGAGGGCGAGAGCTCTGACGGGCGCAGCATCAACGAGGAGCTCAGTAGCGATCCTAAAGACATTGACCAGGACAACCGGAGCTCCTCCCCAAGCATCCCCAGCCCCCGTGACAATGAGAGTGACTCAGACTCCTCTGCCCAGCAGCAGCAGCTCCTGCAGAGCCAGCACCCTCCAGTCATCCAGTGTCAGCCAGGCACCTCAGCCGCCTCTTCGGCACCCCCTCCACCTACAACCTCAGCCCCCTCACTACCCCCACAGGTCTCCCCCACAGCGGCATCCACCTCTCTACCTCCCCAGCCTCTGCCCCAGGCAAGCCCGATGTCTCTTATCCAGTCAGGAGCGTCTCTCCACCCTCAAAGGCTTCCCTCTCCACATTCACCTCTGACTCAGGCTCCGCCTCCTGGCCCCCCAGTCCCACCTCAATCATTACCCAGCTCGCATCACGGGCCCATGCCTCCCATGCCACATCCACTGCAGCCTGGCCCTTCACACATGCCTCACCCTCACTCTATGCCCCCTCAGGGCTTCCCTGTGGGTCAGTCTCAGGTCTCACCCCTGCCAATCTCTGGCCAATCACAGCAGAGGCCGCACACACCTCCTTCCCAGTCCCAGTCATCTGCGCAGAGTGGAGGCCAGCCTCCCAGAGAGCAGCCCCTGCCCCCTGCCCCAATGTCCATGCCTCACATCAAGCCCCCGCCAACCACACCCATCCCTCAGATACCCAACCCACAGTCCCACAAACACCCACCCCACGTGTCAGCGCCTCCATTCCCTCAGATGCCTTCAAACCTGCCTCCACCTCCTGCCCTCAAGCCCCTCAGCTCTTTATCCACCCACCATCCTCCATCAGCACACCCACCTCCCCTCCAGCTCATGCCTCAGGGGCAGCAGCTTCAGCCTCCCCCAGCCCAGCCTCCAGTTCTCACTCAGTCCCAGAGCCTCCCACCATCAGCCAGCCACCAACCTCCTCCAGCTCCTCCTCTGCCGCCCTCCGCAGCAGCCTCGCATCCCAACGGGCCACCGCAGCCGCCTTTCTCGTCACATCCTTTCAATACAGTTCTACCTCCAACTGGCCCTCCCCCGTCCTCATCAAACTCTATGCCTGGCATACAACCTCCATCCTCCTCCGCTCCATCCTCCTCCATCTCTATGCCACTGCCTGCCTCGGTTACTTGTGCCGGCCCAGGCCCGGCACTCCCACCTGTACACATCAAAGAGGAGCCTTTGGACGAGTCAGAAGAACCAGAGAGCCCTCCACCCCCACAGAGAAGCCCTTCCCCAGAACCTACTGTCGTCAATACGCCCAGCCATGCCAGCCAGTCAGCACGGTATGTCTAAAAGCACCAATTTTTACCCAAATACTATCTGTAAAAGAGGACAGCACACACCTGCACAAGCTGTTATTTATCAGTAGTCTGTTGAGCTGCTTACTGTCTTGTGTGGGGATGTTGATTAGCTCTCAAACACACCCAACAACAAAGAGTCTCTGCCTTCAGATTTTAAGGCTTTGATGTAAGCAACAAATCGAATGTCCTCAGCAAAACAGGCATCCAAGGCCACAATTAGCCCTGAGCTCTGAGTGGCTGATGGCTAGGAATTATCGGGGATGGAGAGCAGGGAGATTAATTACAGTGAGATGCGAGTGAACCGAGGCATCTGAATATGAGTATCTGTAGTTGCCTTGTGCTTAAGTGGCTCTCAGACTGCCAATGAATAGCAATGAGGGTTTTAATACATACTCAGTATAGCCGCAAAAAGCGAATGCCAAGGGAGTTTGTTTCCTTTTGAATAATGGACCAGTGTAAGCTAATACAAGCTGTC
The DNA here is from genome assembly GCA_003416845.1 of Oplegnathus fasciatus. Taxonomy (NCBI): domain Eukaryota; kingdom Metazoa; phylum Chordata; class Actinopteri; order Centrarchiformes; family Oplegnathidae; genus Oplegnathus; species Oplegnathus fasciatus. The sequence goes on along the minus strand of NTHP01000005.1, from coordinate 2,150,953 downwards.
TTTTCATCTAATGGGACATTATCCTGTCATTCAACATGCAAAATTGCATGCAAAAACATGAATATTATGGCCCTAGCCTATTATGTCTGTTTGTAACAAGTATTAGTTTATGAACTGGAACATCATTCCATTTTTCTGAGTAAATGTTGATTGTGTTAAATGTTTCCTCTCTACAATGACCACAGGTTCTACAAGCACCTGGACCGGGGTTACAACTCGTGTGCTAGGACAGATTTCTACTTCACTCCCCTGGCTCAATCTAAACTGGCCAAGAAGCGAGAGGAAGCTCTGGAGAAAGCCAAGAGGGAAGCAGAACAGAAAGCAAGGGAAGAGAAGGAGAGAGAGAGGGAGAGGGAAAAAGAGCGAGAAAGAGAGCGGGAACGGGAAAAGGAAGCAGAACGAGCTGCGGTGAGTGATTTTGTTTGTCTTCCTTGGTTTGGCAGAGGGTTTTTTTTGTTTTAAATCTTACTAAACATGGCATTTCTCTCCTCACAGAAAGCCTCCAGTTCCTCTCATGAGGGCAGAATGGGCGAACCTCAGATGGCCGGCCCTGCCCACATGCGTCCACCCTTCGAGGGCCCCCCCACTACGATTGCAGCTGTGCCTCCATACATCGGCCCTGACACCCCTGCCCTGCGCACCCTCAGCGAGTACGCCCGACCCCACGTCATGTCCCCCACCAATCGAAACCACCCCTTCTTTGTGTCCCTCAACCCTGCAGACCCGCTGCTGGCCTATCACATGCCCAGCTTGTACAATGCTGACCCGGGCATGCGTGAGCGCGAGCTACGAGAGCGGGAGATGCGTGAGAGGGAGATTCGCGAGAGGGAGCTGAGGGAAAGGATGAAACCTGGTTTCGAGGTTAAGCCTCCAGAGATGGACACGCTCCACCCTTCCACAAACCCCATGGAGCACTTTGCCCGGCATGGGGCCATCACGTTGCCCCCCATGGCTGGTCCTCACCCTTTCGCCTCCTTCCATCCAGGCCTGAACCCATTAGAGCGTGAGCGGCTGGCCCTTGCTGGGCCCCAGCTGCGGCCAGAAATGAGCTACCCAGAGAGGTTGGCTGCAGAGAGACTCCATGCTGAGAGGATGGCCACAGTGGCCAATGACCCCATCGCCCGTCTACAGATGTTCAATGTCACGCCACACCACCACCAGCACTCACATATTCACTCCCATCTCCACCTCCACCAGCAAGATCCACTTCACCAAGGTAAAAGAAAGCCCTGCTTGTATACATACATATAAATGCCACTGTACCACTGTTAAAATTACACAGTACAACAAATGAAATTATAACAATTATATAATATATATTATTATATTCAAATTATGACAAATTTGAAGGGTTGCAAATCAATTTTGGGAATGCTACATACTGTTAATTGCTCATTATTTGGCAAACTGTTGCGTTGTCCAAAATGTTTAAGTATTTGATAGAGGTTGCAAATTGGCAAGTAATGTTAAGACTTTCGTTTCTGTTTTTTTCGGCAAACATTTTGTCAGAGTAGTTTTTTATATGTCCTATAATGGATCTCGTCCAGAGATAATTAAGTTTTAAATACATTTTCACTGTCTGGTCTTCTCTTTATGCATAAAACAGTAATGTTGCTATAATTGAATTTATGAATGGGAAGAAAGATCAGTCAAACTCAAACTTGTCAGTGTTTCAATATCTTCCATACACTTTTGCAGACATATTCAGCATGTGTTTGATACATTGATCTTTTGTATATAGTTATTCCTATCAAATTTGTAAGTGTATGTATGAATATTTTAGCTTAATTTTATGAATGTTTATTGTGTGATATTGGTGTTATAGTGTAATATTTTGTGATTATACATTTTGACATGGAAAGGGAGATATGTGTTATCAGCACAAAGATGAGAAAAAGATTGTTATATAAACCATTAGTAAAATTTTAATATATTTCAAAAGTAGTAGAGGACCAAAAATAGAACCCTGGGGCACTCCATGGATTAATAATTACCTATTCAAGATGCAGCAATTTTAGGATACAAATATTTAAACTGTCAGAAAGCCCCTTTTAAAACATCATGAAGTCTATTTTTTGATAGTTTCCTAATAAGAATATTGTGACAGTGTGAAAGATTTTTGATAAAATTAAAACTGAGGTCTTATTTTTTAATTAGAGGTAGTACAAATATTGCTTCCTTGCTGAAAAGGGCGAATTCTGTGGTATAGCTAAGAATAGATCTGCACTTACAGGATGTTGTTTTCAACTCTGTGGTTCGAGGTTGTAGGAAGAGAAGTTTCTTTGAAGAATCTTTTGAAAACTGGGTAAAATTGAAAGTAGATGATAATGTAAGCAAGATTTAGGATCACCTGATTTGTTATGAGCAAGTTAAATAATGTACAATAGGGAACTTACAAGAAAAGGAACTTTTGAGGAGGCTAATATTAGTTAAGTATCTTTTGCAATATACAGTAGAGGGTAGTCATCAATCAATGTGCTATAATTTGAATCAAGTTGTCTGTAAATACAATTATAATACTTCTCATCACAGTCGAGAGTGAAAAAAGGGGACTTTGAATTAATGATAATTTCACTTCTATCTTTAAAATGTCTACCATATGATCTGATATTTTATTCTCTCTGTAGTAATTTACAGCATTGACATATGAGATTGGATTAAAGCATGTTATATCCTCATAAAGTTTCTGATAGAGCCAGCAGATGTAGTGGATAAATATAGTGAAGTGGTCCCTGCACTCTTTTGGTCAACCTTGAGAAGAGTAACATTATATTGCTGTGTATCACTAATGCCTGTAGCATGCACTGTCTGTGATACACTGTCTTGAAATGAGTGTACCCTGAACCTAAGACTCTGACACCCAGAAGGTGGTGGTGAATGTCTTGTGTGTCCTCCAGGTTCGGGGGCCCATCCCCTGGCAGTAGATCCCCTGGCAGCCGGACCACACCTGGCCCGTTTCCCTTACCCGCCCGGCGCCATCCCCAACCCTCTCCTCGGCCAGCCGCCGCATGAACACGAGATGCTGCGCCACCCAGTCTTCGGTAGGCTCTCTGCCAATACCATTTCTCATTAACAGTAATATCACATCCAATCTATCTATCCGAGCTCTGCCAGATTGCCTGATCAAATCTTTTGTTTGTGCGTCCTCCAGGTACTCCATACCCACGGGACCTACCAGGAGGTCTGCCACCGCCCATGTCCGCAGCCCACCAGCTGCAGGCCATGCATGCCCAGTCAGCTGAGCTCCAGAGGCTGGCCATGGAGCAGCAGTGGCTCCACGGACACCATCACATGCACGGAGGACCACTGCCTGGCCAGGAGGACTACTACAGGTCAGATAAACAACAAAAATTAGACTAGAAAACATTGAGATAAACTAAGTGTGTGTGCCTTTGATTGGCCAAATATTTACACTTGATGTCATTTCTGTTTCAGCCGGCTGAAGAAGGAGAGTGACAAGCAGCTGTAACCAGCCAAGGGAGGCAGCGACTGACAGGTGCAGGACACGGGAAGTTGTTACAGAGTTGTTACATTCAGTTTGGAAGAACGGAAAAGGCCAAGTGGATCGTCTGAGAATTCTTCTGATGTTTGGTTTTTGTTCCTGTCAAGGACTTTTTTTTTTAATTATTATTTTTCAAGACATTGACTTTCTTTGGTATATAGCCAGTAGTGACAACGTCCTCAAGACTCCTGCATGACAAGCTTCCCTGACGTTTTTTTGTAGGTGCTAGAACAAGACACTGTGCTTATCAACAAAAAAAGACCAGATTATGGAAAAATAACAAGTGCTATCTTAAATTCAACATTTATTTTAATACATTGTTGGAGGTTTTTTATAATTTTAAGAAAAGCTACAGCATGGCGTTTTTGAGTCTGTAAATAGTATATATAAACATATAATTATTATTATAATTATTATTATTACTAGGTGTGGACTCCAAACCAAGTCGTTTCAACCTCCAATATAATTGTTTTGAAGCATTATCCCTTGTTTCAGAGGGGAGCACCATGGCATTATATGAGCAGTTTCTGAGAGAGTTGTGGTTCCGTTGTGAAGTTCCTCTGACATCACTGTGTTAGATTTAGTCCCACATACACTATGTAAACCATAAACCTGTCACACCCACATGCATTCATCACACACCTTTGACACACAGCAGGTTGTCAGAATGTGTAAACTCAACGCGTTGAGTTAATGATTTGAAACACTTGAAGAGGTGACACAGTAGTCACTGACGCTTCTGTGGAGTGCACACTGAAGCCATGGATTAAAAAGAAAGAAAAAAAAAAGTTTGCACTGAAAGAGTATCCTTGAGCTCCACTCGATTGGTTTTATCCTTTTGCTTAAAATCAGTATTTAAGTCAACAAAATGGAGTAGTACTTCATTCCTTTTAGTTTTTACAGAGAATGGTTTTAATGATTTTAAAAATGTGGACACCATGAAACATATTTGCCTGAACTGACGAAAAATTGCTTTGCGTTCTTTTAAATTATCGGGACCTGAATTTTAACTTTGTTCACTATAACAGGAGCTTAACAGGACTTTTACGATTGTTTTGAATGTGTGAATGGTTGTGAGTCGGTGCTAGTTGTGTTGTGGTGTCCCCTTTTCTTCACCTGGTCCAGTCACCCGTGTTTGTTGCAGGGCTCACATCCGACTGAGTTGTCCTCCAACTAGGCTGTAATAATGTTCACTGTGACACTAGAGGGGGCCTGCCGACACGTGACGACCAGGAGGTAGAGGGTCGATGATTGTGTGCGTGTGTGTTTTCCTCACAATGTTTTTGTATGCCTTGGTTCCTTAGGGATACACACAGCCTCCTGGGCCTCGGAAGTGGCGTGTTTGTGTGTGCCACTGACTGTTACGAGTCGTGTTGACCTGTCATACCAGTGCACATGAGCCCAAGTTCTTTTTTTTTTTTCTTTTTTTTTCCTGTAGCCATGACATGAGTTCTGCAATTTGTTCCATGAACTAAGACTGTTTGACTGTCATGGGTATTTAGAAAACTGTGGCTTTTTGTTTTTCTTTGAACCAAATGAAGAAACTGTACTTGCATTTAAAAGTGACCATATCTGCCCTTGGAGCACTATAATTTACATTTAAACGCGAACATCATCAAACTCATGCCCCCTTTTTAAAACTCCAAAAAAGTCTTTGAAGCCCTGACAAGAACCTGTCACTCTGTCTTGCCATGTCCCACCGACTCCAGTCTCTCTTCTGACGACAAGCTCCTCATCATCACCTTTGCCTCGTTTCCTGACGATTCCCTTGCCTTTTACTCCCTCTTTTTGTGTCTCCAAAACCTTTGATGTTAAGTGTTGTCAATGGTTTAGCTTCTTGTTTCAAAGCGGCAATAGCAGAATGTAAATTCTGACTGCTAAGATTTATATATATACTGGTATCTTGAAGCTTATTGTATATATGAGTAGTCGCCATGGGATGACACAATGTAAACAAAAAGTAGAAATAATAAGAAAAATTGTGAGTCCTGTGTTCTCTCCATTTGAGTATTTTGTAATTTTTTTGAAAAATTTGTGGAATTAAAATAAACGACTAAGTTACACCACAAGATACGACTTGATCTGTTTTTTTGTGCCTCCAGATATGTCAACGACCGTATTCATTTCTTTGTAAACACAGTTGTTTGTATGCTGAGGTAGAGCAGACTGTGAACTCCCAGCAGCCATGAGACAATAATCCTGTTTTAAGGGTAAACAATTTTGATTTCATTCGCTGAATGAGCAGTGAGAAGGAAGAAAGAAGAAAGCAGAAAACACTCTTAATTCCCTCTGTTTTTTGTTTCTTTTTACATTTGTGAAATGTAATTCTCCAGCTGAGCAGAGGGACTGATGCTGGGTCTGTTTTGATAATACTCATGTCCTACATTTGCTCTTGAGTAATAGAATTTTTGCTTGACGGGAGAAATGTGGTACAGAGTAGATCAAGCATTCCTGTTTCTCCTTTTTTTCCCCCCAGCCTTCCATTTTCTCAGCTTCACAAATACTGAGCTTTAAGAGATCACCTCAGCAGCAGGTAGTGAATCTCAGTGCTGAATATTGCACTGCTATGGTATAATAACATCAAAGCCCGGCTAAGCCAGAAGGTACACTTACTCAGGCTGAGATGCCTTGTTATCAGCAGGGCAGGGCTGTCATTTCGTCCTGTGTGTGGGGAGTGATAGACCAGCAATCTGTGATGGTGTGCCGCAGCGATGGCTGTCATTTTGAGAGGGAGCTATTATTCTACTGCTGCTCTCTGAAATGATGCCCTGTCCTCGGGAAAATCGAGGTTCCTTGGATGCTCTATCCTGAGGCTGTCATGTGACGGCCGCCTTGTGAGGAGGTGCTGCTTGTTGTTGCCGGCTCGCCTCACCTCCCCATAAGACACAACAAGACGTCAGAGCCGAGCAGTGCTGGCTGGTTGAATAATTCATCTCCCCTCCTCCTCCTCCACACCGGCGATGGAGCGACTGTGACTTGTGTCAACTCAAATCCCTCTCATAATACTGTGTGTACCCCTCAGGCAGGCACACAGGGATACATAGTCTCAAAAACTCTGCTCTTTCTGTCTGAATAGCAATATGTCTTGTGCTGTTCTCGCAGTGTTATTGTGTCTGTTGCAGCAGGTCTCGGACATAGAGCCCCCTCATCTCCTCCATCCTCCTGTCTTTTCTTTCGCTCCACTGGGCCTGCCTGCTGCAGAGTGTGATGCTCAGTGGCAGAGAGGAGCCTACATGCTATTAGTGCGTTCAGTCGGAAGGTAGCTGTGTTCCTTCAGCGGGTAGCTCTGTGGCTGCCCTGTAGCCCAGCAGGGCCCTGTTTATCTAAAAATGAGCTGTGTTGACACAGAAAGCAAATCTGCTGTTGGTGTTTCTCTTTATCCACTCTCTGAATTAGATATACAAAAGACATGATACTAGATATTTCATATGTCTGATATTCTCCCAGACACAATCACACTATTTGGTAGTTTTATGTGCCTGGTGTAGAAATAAAATCGTTGGTTCCATGTTTTCTCTTGATAATATTTTTTTTGATTCCTCCTTCATTCAGATCTGGGCCCTGTTCTTCAAATGTGGCTTAACTAATTTAGGCTAACATGCTAAAATAATCCTGTTAATTCTCATCCAGATCAGATTTGTTCTTTGAACACAGTTTGAGGTTTGATTTGTTAATCCTGGATGAAATTTTCTTGAATAACAGTGTGCTCTTATTTTGAAATAAAGGCAAACTGAGTAGAGAGTTGACACCATGATCAGCATTCATGATTGGCTGAGTGTTGATTGGGAGTGTTGATCATGTGTTTGCAGTTACATGAAGTAGGTGTGTTGGGAACCCTCCCAGCATGCAGTGGGGCAATAAGTCTCATTTTATGTGTTCCTGCATTGTTGCGGGTGCCATTTGTTCTACATTGTGCTCCACAATGTTTCCACTGCTTCCACACTTTCATTACTGTTAATGAGATAAATGCTAAATGGCTGTGTTTATACAGCGCTTTTATCTAAAGCGCTTTACAATTTTGCCTCTCATTCATCCATTCACACACACACGGATGGCAGCCAGCCAGCTGGCCTGACCATCGGGACCAATTTGGGGTCAGCGTCTTGCCCGAGGACACTTTGACATGTGGACAGGAGGAGATATTACCAGTGAAGAGACTTTTCATTGATAATCACAAGCCTGTTACGGAAATGAAACTTCAACCTCATCTCATAAAAAGCAACTTTAATTGCATGAACATTTTTTGGCAAAGTGAGTTCTGCAGTTCGTCATTTAATAAGTTTTAGTGTTCAAATGACAAATTCCCTTTTTATTGTCAAATTAAAAGCCATATCTGGCTCCATTGGTCTTTTAACAGCCAGAATCTTTCAGTTTATGTCTTGTTGCTCACAGTTTCTCAAACTGCATTTGGATTTTTAGTGTACAGATCTCAATTTAGTTTATATTTTATCATGTATAAGTATAGGTAACTCTTCATTATGAAAATTAAATTGTGAGAATTACACCAACAGATCATAATAATTTTTCAATAACCTGCATGTTCTCATCTAAAATCATAATAATCAATATTCTTTCATTATAAATCTAAGAAAGCGAGCCATTTGTATTTGAAAATAATTCAATGTATGTGGTTCACCGTAAGACATCTTCAATTAACTGTTAATAAGCCTGTAGGTTTGGGGCTTAAAGACTTGTTGCTGTGACAACAGGTCCAGATGAATTTAAAGCAACTTCAAAGAACCAAAAGATCCAGACTCTAGTTAAAACGTCCACATGGAAGAACAGGGCCCTGGACCGACATTCAGTCATTTACAAAACAAGCAACCTGTGGTTATGTAAAAACACGCAATAAATTGAGCACAGCTGTAGGAATTTGATGCATGCAAATAAAGGTAATTAAACACATCTAAAATGCAAATGAACTCGTCTCAAATATGCATACATGCATTTTATTTAAAACAAGGTTGGTCCCTGCATTTCAGACATCTGAATATTTATATCAACAAAACAACCTTCATTTTTCCAAGGAAAGGTTAAAGCAAGGTTTCCCTGTGTAACACCGGAATGATAACTACACCTGGGAGGATAAACTTTTAAATTCTGCTATATGGTAAAATACTTGTCATGTTGCAGTCTGCTTTCAAGCACTTTCCCTGTAAAGTCAGAGGAAAGGTCCTACAGAAAACTTTGGCTCTGCATTTGTCACAAAGCAGCCGTGGAAACAAACCTGCTGCTTCATGAAACATCCCTTAGATTTCCAGATGATTGACCCCACAGTTTGTCCAGTGTCTCGGACCCTCTCATCCTCTCTCCCAGCTGTAATCATCTCCCTCCTCACCAAACACGGCTCACGGCTTCATTTCCTCTTCAAGTCCAAGCAGTAAGAGTGTACCGGTGTGTGGTCTGCGAGTTCAGAAAGTAACTATGATTTTAAAAAGAAAAGGAAACAGGAGAGGATGTTGGGCCTTTTTGCTGGCAGGAAATATTCCATGGTCTGGGGATCTCTTTTGGCAAATACAAGACTCCTTAACAAACAGCTTTTCTGCTCCTGTTGAGCAACAGGTTTTTTTTAACTATTTAGTTGTGACTTTTTTAGCATTTAGCATTGCTGTTATCACTTTTTGTAGATATTTCCACATCTGGAAAATACACCTTTTATTTTGGTTGGCAATGGTGGAGTGAAACAAAGAACATTTACTCATGTGCTGTGTTTAAATACAATTCTGAGGTACTTGTACTTAACGTTTACTCTTGACTTTTAACTTTTTACTCCACTACATTTTTTTATCAGCTATGAGTCAGTTACAAGTTTATAAAACGTTTATAAAATATGACGCATTGCTACAGATTAAACCACTTACATATTAATAAATCAATAATAATAACAACCAAATAGTATAATAATATAACAATGACAGGGACCATTCTGCATAATAGGTACTTTTACTTTTGATACTTTAAGTACATTTTGTTGCTAATACGTCTTACAGAACATTTACCCCAGTCATTTTTTTAATGCAGGACTATATGAGTTTGGTATTTCTACTTTTACTAAAGAAAATGACCTGAATATTACATTTACTTTTCAGATTAAAAAATTAATCCAAAACACATGACCATTTCATAACATGCATTTAATGCATTTTTTCCCACCACCAGCTACAGAATTATATTATATTATTATATAATATACTACAATATATGATAAGACTGAGAGGTGCCACTCTGCATGATGATATGTTTACTTTTGATACTTTTTACTTGCTGCTGGTGTGTCCAGGAGTTGGACTTGGATTTGAGTATCTTGTTTTTAATGCTACTTTTACTAAAATATCAAAGTCGATGCAGCAGAAACAGAGATATCGTCTGTTGTATTCCATGCATTCATCTTACTTGTCAAAACCTGGTGACTACATTACCCACAATCCAACTTGACCCCCAAGAGTTTGGTGAGAGATTCAGGTGTGTTATGGTTGTAGCAGCTAATGTAGTCTCAAGCCTTTAGCCTCAAGCAGAGATGAGGAGCTACAGAGGTCTGGTAAGCTCACTTCTTTCTAACCTCACAGATTTTTTTCATTTTCAAACTCGTAGTCTTCAGTCCTACTGGCGCTGACTCGAGTGACATCACTTGAGGCAATTAATCAGATTTCGCACAGCTCCCTCTGGAGCCACAAAAGGCTTTATACAACTTTTGTCACATACGGAGTAGTGCTCCCCAAGACCTGTAAACAGACTGCGATGTGTAAAATCAATGGTGTTCCCCTTTAAGTAAAAGATCTGAATGCTGCTACTCGGTTTAGGTGGGAGTTGAGGGTTGAGGTGGAGGTCTCAATTTGTTTTCAAGAAGTTGTAAAAACATTTTTGAACAAGAAAAACACGAAGAAGGGGAGGATACTACAGTTCTGCATACCACAGCATAATACTTCATGTCCAAGAGTCGGCTGCCATTTTGATCCACGATAATGTTCAATCCCTGCATGTGTGCTGTAATGACTTTCCCAGTGTGTGTGTGTGTGTGTGTGTGTGTATCAGTTTATCTCTGCGTATCTGTTTGCGTTGCTGCCTGCTGTGAGGCCTGGGCTGCAGCTCCCATGCTTCTAATGATATCCTGCTCTCACATTCCTGTCATAGCCGATCTGGATTCCCCCTTGTCTGCACCAGCGGATCAACCCAGTGCGGCCCATGGCCCGGCCCGGCCCGAGCATTCCTCACCCACTTCCAACACACACACGCACACACACATACACACGCCCTCAGGAGGCCTTTGCCGACGCCTACCGCAAACCTCACACACACAGCCTCTCGTTCTCCCACACTCCTTCTCCCTTCTGTTTCTATTGTCTTGAGTTAGATTTCAAGGGAACAGCCTGTAGCTAGAGTCGTTGGAACTCTTTGTTCAATAAAGCGTGCTAGGTTCGGTTCCTCGCTGGCAGAGGATAGACAAAGCAAGGCTCGCAAGCTAGACTTCCAGGCTCCTCTTTAATGTGTTGTCATAAAACATGCAGCTGGCAGAGACTTAACGTTCAGTGGGACTCTGTGCTGCTGCTGCTGCTGCACTCTGAGCCCTGGGTATTGCCCTTCCAACTGTCCTCGTACATGTTTCTTTCTGCAGTGTCTGTGCACTGTCAGAGTCACATAGACCTGACATTTCAGCCTCTTCACAGCACAGCATTTCAATTCACCGTTCACCCGGTGGAAAATCTGAAAAAAAAATAAATAAGGAGACTGTAAGGGCTGCAGTCTACAAAAATGTCCTCTACTGTCATCTCAAAATATTGTGACAGTGGAGGGATATTGGTTCTTTTGGCAGTGCACTCCTTCAAATTTATTTTTCAAATGAAAATAAGACTTCAGGCTGTCATCCGATTTACTTCTCCCCTGCTTAAAGGGAAAAGAAACTGAATGAATTTAGGAGACAGTCTGCATACTGCCATGTGGCTTACCCCTAACCCCTTTAATGTGTAGCCATGAGGGTTTCATAACCTTTTCATAACTCAAAAACAGATTTGTTGTACTCTTGCATTTACAAACAAATTCTGTTGGTCCTTAAACCAGGTAAACAAGTATATAATAAATCCCAAACCAACTTGCACAGACACTGGGTTAATGATACAATTCAGGAGTCTGTTTGACATTATGAACTTCATTACAACAAATAGTAGCATGCAGCTGCGCAATCCAGCACTTATTCACTCCTGATGCACTCCAGTTTGCTCTGATTCTTCATGCAGATTGTGGCATTTTGTTCTTTTTTTCCCACCAGTTTCACATCAAGTAAACTGGACTAAAATGTATCCGAGAGCGCTGTCTTTCTCATTCGTTGCATCTAGTATTTGCGCTCGTCTCTGATTTAACACTGTCATGACATTGTCATCCTTGTCTTTGAATTCAACATTATCCAAACAATAAGGTCATTTTCTCAATTAATTTGGGGTTTTTAGAGAGAAATTAGTCTAATCTATCAAAAAATAAAGCCACAATACTAGTATTTAGTCCTTGTTTGGAACAAAATTACTGGGATTTTTTTCTGCACTTATTTTAGATATTTAAAAGACTGATGCATACAGACATCTTAATGTGATACAACAGGTTTTCCTCTAAAGTCACACAACAGGGTGAGAAATGAAACTTACGAAATGAAATACAGATACAATTTGTTCCCCTTAAAAGTACGTAAAACTGTGTACATTTATAGCAACATAAAGTTATTCATCTGTCCCTGTTTTAACTTAAAGGTCTTTTTTATTTAAAGGACAAATGTTAGCTAAAACCAGGCAAAATCTCATTTTCAGAAACAGGAAGCTCACAGTATTGTCAGACAGGGGTCACAAACAATGCTCTCTATCAGGTTTATTGACTTTATTCAACCTCTTTCCATCAGAGCGGATGGAGCCCAGAGAATTAAAGTCAGTTAAACCTGATAGAAAGCTGATTTGAGTACAACATATACCTCACAGTCCTCTGAGCTTCCTGTTTTTGAAAATCACATTTATGGACCACGGCATGCCCACAACTGGAGGTGCACGGCTACATCCACACGTGACATTTGCTACTTGCTGTAATACATATTCAATGCACCCTTTGCTGTAAGGAGGGTTATTTAACCCACTGAAGCCTTGCTCACTCTTCTGATCTGCACTGCTGTAAACACTTGTTGCCACCACTGTGGATGATAGGCTAACTACAGCATTTCGTAGGTAAGCTCACCTGCCTTCAGTCCACAGCTGCAGGATGGCTTTGTGAGGGGTTTTCTGTTAAAAGGGGCCACAGCTTCACCTCACCAAGCTAAGCTAAGTGTCTGCTGCTTGTGCTAATGTTCATACTGTGAGTCAATGACTGTGTCCAAATTCCATACTACATACTGTACGTGAGTGTGTGTGAGTGTGCTGCTGATGGGCACTACTGTCCCACAATGCATTAAAGAAAGGAAATGGAGGAGCTGCTCACAGCTGGAAAAAATTAAAGCAAATTTAGGATGATTCACCACGAAAAACCCAGAAACAATTACATGACAATAACAATTAAACCCTCTGAAAAACATTTTCTCTATTTGTGAAGTAAACAGTGATCAGTTTGGTTCACACGCTTTGGTGCACATTATGTATCATTTACGTTAAGTATGTTGATTTTTTCGTATATAAACTGTAAAAACAGTGGCCTACACTAAGTCAGTTAGTATATAGTACTTTTGTCTTGCACATAAACCACTCTCACTCATTTCCCACTGAAAAGCTAAACACGACCTTTGTCAAACTCAAGATTGTGTTTAAGACAATTACATCTGAACTTCTGAGCTCCTGTTCTACACTGCATGCTACTGCTGCGCTCCCTGCTGAGTTTAACTGTATAAACATGTACACTGATGGTCATTTGTTGCTTTTCAATGCTATATAACATTTCATAAAGCAGATTGTCTCGTCTAGATTTGTCCATCTTCACAAGATATTGTATATTCCCTGCAATGTGGATGTACTTTGTTGGGGTATGGCCACACGGCTGGTGCCTGTCGCACACATTGAAGGATCTCGCATGACAACATTTTCCCCTTGTGGTCTGAGGTGCCCAGCAGGTAGATGGCACCATGGTGACTGGTTTGGTATCATTATCTCTGCAGTGCTGAGCTTGGTGTATGATGACCTCACAATCTAGATGACAAATATTATATTTGTACATACTCCTTATTCTCATTAGGGCTCTAACTAATGATTATTTTCATTATTGATTAAACATTTAGTCTTAATATGAGAGGATAGTGAAAAATGGCCATTACAATTTCCCAGAACTGAAGGTGACGTCTTCACTTGCTTTTTTTTGTCTTATTGTACCTATTGATTAATCAACTAATCAATTAATTGAGTACCCATTTCAGCACTAATTCACATACATAACCCATTCTACATCAGTTGACTGACTGAAATCCTGTTTTTTGAAACACTAAACAACTGTGTTTAAGCTCAGTGAGACGCTGCAGTAAACTGTTTTTTTCTTCTCCACAATTATTATTTACAGGAATCACAGGAAGGATCTTTTAATAAGTCCCTAGCAAATGTATCCTTTAATCACTTACTTCAGCATTTAGCTTAATTAGCTTTCTGCAAATCAACCAATTTCTGCTCGCTGTACTGATAATTTTGCCATTGGCTATATGTTGGCTGCTTTCTTCAGATTCAATTAATTTCAGTGAGGAGCACAACAGATGTGATTTGAGGATCAGATGCTAATGTCATCAAATGACTGACCTAATATGCTACAGGGCAGCAGCTCCACACAGTCTCCCATCATGCAGATAACCCAGGTTCGACCCTGGCCTGTCATACTTGCTGTGGTGGCTTCATAAAGCCTGCCTGTCTCAGGGTAGCAACAGCACCAAAGCTAAATAAATCACAGCCCATAAATGGCTTCTACTCCTCAGCAATTTCCTCAGCTATCATCAGTCTGTGGGGCAGGACTGATAGCATGCTGTCAGTCGCCTGCTACCTTAGAGTAACCCAGAATTGGCTTTCTCTGCAGAGAGGCAACGGGTTATCCTCACTTCCTGTTGTTCTAAGGACTAGGACAGCAAAGGAAAAGGTGGTCCGAGGGCCAACCAGGGGCTTAGTGGTGCAACTGGGGTTGCCATGCTGTGGCTTGGGGCCTAGGAGAGACAGGAAGCACCCTGACCTTGTGTTTGTGTAATGGCCGTCCCTGTGATAGATGCCGTTGTCAGTGCATTCACCCGTTGCGCCGTGGGGCTGTCCACTTGCCCTGACGCAGATGGATTGGCCTTTGTTTTTTCCCTCACCTCCGCCGTGTAATTAATCTTCAGTGCGAGTCCATGGAAGAGAGTGTTCTGCGACTGTGGGCTGCTGGCCGATACACTCACCGGCGGGCGGGCAGAGGCAGCTTTCAAGGCCCTGAGGACAAGCACCACCTAGGAGATGGCAAAAGAAGATGTTTAAATGCATGCTGCTCCAGGCCTCCCCGCTCACCTTGGTTATCAAAAGAAGAGGTGGCAAGCACAATATTTGTCCCTGCTCCAGAGTACAATTTATCTTGGATGAAAATAGCATCTCTGGGAAGATTCAGCAGTAATAGACCCTCTCCAGCACCACTGCCATCACATATTTTACACTGAGGCCTGGTTTCTCTCTACCTATTGCCTCACCTGCACCGCATGCTTTCTGCGCCGTTTCACAAGATAATAAGGCTGCGGGCTAAAGTGGCTTAAAGCACATATCTGTGCTGCTATTTTTCATATTCTGTTTGAATTTATCACTGTGAAGACTGCAAATTGGCCACATTACAGTGATAAGGATTGGTTCGACAAAGGCTGCACAAGCAGAGCTGCATTTTAAACTCACATAAACATAATAATCAGTAATCCAAATAATACATTTTGTCCATATATTTAAAATTTTATTTTTTTTATGACTTATTCATGGCTGGTTATGATAAAAAAAACTTGAATAAGTCATTTGTTCTTACCACAGAATACTACAGTACTGTGGGTTTATAGAGAACATGTGGCTTTACACTTACAGAATCAAACCTGATAACACGAGGGCGTTCAGGCTGCCACACTTATACTGTTGCTGTCAATCTGGCTTTATTATAAAGCTGCATGTAAATATTTATTAGAAAATGTAATGACAGGGAACAGTTGATATCTCTATAATGATACAAATGAATATGGCGTGTTTTGAGCATTGTGATCCAGAGGTTTGTAGAAAGTGTTTGTGATTTGAGTATAAAATCCTCCTTCGGGTGCAGTAGTGGGCTGCTAATCAGAGGCTGTGGTTAATCCCTTGGCTGTGGAGCTTTTCGCCAGCTGAGAGCAGTGAGGTTATGGACAAAACTGAAGCCCCCTCGAGATGGAGGTGTGAAGCAAATCCAGGCAAATCACTGAGCCTCGAAATGAGCCAAACGGAGACTAAATATAAGAGGCATATACTGTATTTCGTTAAGAAAGTCTCCATAAAGCTGTGCTTTAATGCTGCGCAGAGTGACAGGTCAGTTTAATGAGGTGATGTGAAGCCTAGAAATGAATAGTGTTGTGATATCCTGCAGCACAGCAAATAGAAGCACTGGGAGCCATTGAGCTCCAGAGCCTGAGGCGCAGGACTGCAGAGCAAACAGGCAGTGTTAGTTCACTAAATGATGCAGAATGGATGCTGGATAATCACCACACTGCTCATAAATTCTCCTTTAAAGGCACCTTGTAGAATAGACTGGCTGCATTTTCTTTGGTCTAGACTGTATCACTATACCGTCCAGATGATCATCTCATTATGTGATCCAAACATATGACAGACATTATATTATAATAATCTAATTTAAATTTAATTTGATGAATAGACATGGCTTAAAAAAACAACCCTGTTTATTATTGCAAACAGAGCACACACATGGCTGATGCACGCCGCTCATCCCGATTATCTATGTTCATGTTGAACATTTCTCTGGTGCAGCCCCTGGGGTTATGGTGGAACAGTGCACGGTTTAGTCGAGCCCTCCTCCCTCCCTGTAAGCCCTCCACTCCGGTGGCTGGCTGCAGATTTAATGGGCTTAGCAGCTGTTGAGGAAAAGCAGTGAGGGCTTGTGGCATATGCTCTGGTTAGAACAAAGAGCAGCGAGCACACCACACGAGCTACAACTGCCTGAGTCGAACGCAGCGCTGCCACAGGGGCTGCAGTCAACCATTAAACTGTTTTACAGCTTGTGTTCATTCAGTTTATTTGATTGGCTTTTTGTTAATGCGCTGTTCTGGGGTTTGTGTACTATTATTAGTGTTTTTGATCAAATCCCCCCTCAGTTTACAAAAGAATTCAAAGAATACTGTTTTTAGGTATTTAAGTATATGTCTGTAAGGCAGCATTTACTTACTCTTTACTGTGCCAGGTTGTACAGTAGGTGTGTAGGCTGTTAATTCATGAAATGAGAGCAGAGGATGGTGTATTTCAAAGGTTCTTTAAAGGCACTTGACAAGGCCGCCCTCTTCAGGGAGAGCTGTAACCCCTCCAGCACGTCTGCTTTCAATGTGCTTCATGATGCTATTTGGATAGAAAGTGGTGCAGAGAGTCCTCTAGTGGAGATAGAGTAAATAGACATAAAAGTTTCTATTTTCAATACAACACGCAAACAGACACAGTTTTGCCCTGGCTGACATGTGCATCGAACTGATGACAATATAAAGTTTGACTCAATTTTTCTAGTTTCAAAAAGGGAGAGAAAACCGAAATTCTTTTTTTCCAGGCAGAATGAACTCATTTGAATTTTCTGCCTAAAGCATTTTTATTTGATTTGGCAACGTGCTCTGCTGCTGCCTGCAAATATGATCAGATTATTAGCTGAAAACTAATTAACTCTGGCAAATATGTGATCCCCAACACTCAGATTGCTTTTGTTGATCAGAATGAGCAGTAACGGTTCCCTCCCATTATTACTCTGCTTTAAATATCACATACAGTATTCCCTGTGCATAGAAGAATCTGACAGATTGCACAGATACTCTTTCTACACACATATCTGGCCCACGCTGTCTGGTTACTCCTACAATTACCAGCTGTTGTGGACACACACACACACACACACGCAGGCTGATGTAAGTTTTATTGCCGTTTGCACAGTTGCTCTGTGCATATATGAGCTTCAACAGGCACTATGTGTAAACAGTGATAATGTTGTGTTTGTGCAGTGTGTGTGTGTGTGTGTGTGTTTTGCTCGGTCTCCTCACTGTTAGCAAACACGCTGTGGTGCCATGTTCTCCCACTCACTGCTGACAGAAACAGCTCAGCGACTGTGTGGGAGTCAAGTGTGGCAGGTTTGCTAACTGTCTGTGCTCGTAACAGTACAGTATAAGCTTTCTAAATCAAGAAGCTGCTCTTCGTGTGTTTGTGCGTGTCTGTAGGTGTGCATGAATAAAAGTAGGTAGTAAAAGCTGTCTCTTGCATTTCCTGCTCGCCCTCATTAAAGGAAAAAGAATGTCCTTGCTCTAGCTACGCTGCAGGGAGGCAGAAATGGCTTTCAGTGGAGCAAAATAAAATGGTAAACACTTGACATTGTGTAAGAGAGATATGAGAAGGCGGCCTGTGAAGGGGAAGGAAGGGAAAATGAGACGAAGCGAGAGGCCGCTAGGTGAACAAAGGCTTATCATGTGTAATCTCCACCAGTGTTGCTTGTCAGTCTCATCATGGCTGACCTTGTCTCGAGCTCCGCTATAAGCGTGACCCTCTGTCCCGACTTGGCTGAGCGGACCCGTCACACTCTGTTTGTCTGTGAGCCTCTCGCCCACACACCAACCAACCAGCAACACTGCCTCTGTGATGGCCTCACTTACACCACAACGTAACAACATGAAGAGCAGCTGAAGAGAAATGGGTTACATGTGGGGAAAAAGTGTTTCAAAGGAAGATCACATTTATTGTACATTGTTCATTTATTGTAGGGCGGTGTTGTATAACATCAAATCAAAAAACAGAAAGGCTGGACGCAGTGTGCGTGTGTTGTCTGGGACTTTGCTGTGTGTGTGTGTGTGTGTGTTTTTGTGTGTGGGTGGCAGCTAAGAGGAGGCTGAATTGCAGGAACAAAAACTGAATAAGCAATAAGCAATTTTTTTCATCCTTGTTTTATTTTATAACCCAAAAATAACCAATATAACTACACCTCAGATTGAAAAAGTAATAAACCATTAAAAGCACAAACCAAACTTTATGAATATTATTATTTAGCCTCTAGCTTGGAGGATAAGGCTGACAATATTTAATACTTTTGTTATTATCGACAAATCCAGTGAAAAGACCAAAACCAACAATGCTTCCACAGTCAGTGGGTTCTTATAGAAGATGTAAATGTTTTTTAAAAAGGTTCATTGGTTCATTGGCACAGTGTATGTTGGGTTTCCATCGTAATGAAGGAACATGTTACCCAGTGCAACAGAGTGACTCATTCATGTATTTTTTTAGACAACAATGGAGGCTTATGGCACAGTGGAATAACATATATCAGGCTTTGGCTACACAAGCAATAGATGTTAGTAGGATTAATTCTTTGTAGGTTTCCTTTAACTGCATTTTTTTCCTAAGAGTTTTTAAAGATCAAGATCTTGATTGTCAAGAATAATACCGGATGTGTGTTTGTTTCTGTGAATTGGTGAGTCAACTGTTGATCACTGGACCGGGGGAACTGACACCTTCCAGGCTCCACAAGTGAACAAATATGTTTTAGAAAAGAAATTCAGCAAAGACACTGAATGAAATTTTGAAAAACTGGATTCTGTGTTAATTTTCATGAAAATGTGTTGAGCTGTGTCCATGGTTTCATTCTGACTGAATGAGACTGTGTCCGTTTTGGAAACCCTTCTTGAAATGACAATGAGAGCATTAGTGATCATTAAAGTTTTGTTAAAAGGGTAAGTGGTTTAATTCAGGCCTGTCTGGTTTAATTCAGGCCTGTCGTCTAATTCAGGCCTGTGTGGAATAACAATACTATGCAGCTCAAGATGGCTTTGATACGTATTAGACTTGCAGTGTTAGTGAACATGCCTCAAAATGTAATATGCTATTTATGCTATTTAGAAATAAAATCCTGTAAACACAATTCCACAGATTGGTCACAATCAAGAGTGATTGAGAGAGTCACCAAACATGAGGAGATGTAGTCATGGAGGTCACCCTGTGATCAATGTGCTGTATGCAGTCACAGAGAACAGTGACTGTTTAGAGGCAGTTCTGTCATCAAAGCACCTGAAATTTAAAAGGATTGTGATGTAGAAATACAAATACACACAAGGACATGGTCTTATACGGAAGTCTGTCTACATATTGATATTTTTATTTTAGTATGACTGATATCTCTTTATGCCCAACTCAGCCTGTCGTCAAGAGTTCTGTGAATGTGGTAGTGATTTTAAAACTTTCAGTCGAGGATGAATTAGGATTATGGCAGTTGTAGACACCCTATAGTCTACCAGAACACCCAGAGTCACGATTTTTAAAGTGCTTTCCAACTTATATACAGCAAATATTTTCTATTATCTTCTAATTTCAGAATATCATTTTCCAGCAAATTGTGACCTCTGATGTTTGTTGTTTACGGTGTTGTTGTTGCCTGTTGTCAGTGGAGACGGCCAGCAGAGGGTGCCAGAGCGCCATCCCAAATAATATAGGATGTTTAAAATTGGGTCAGTATTTGAGTGACACAGAGAGGACAAAAAAAGTGTAAAAGAAAGTTGTTGTTTATTTTCTACAAGCCTTCTGTTGACTCTTGCTGCCAAGTGTATGCTCATTAGTGGACCATCAACCGAAAATACAGAATTTTAGTGGGGAACCTCTTAACATAACCCTTGCCTTTGTTGGAAACACTGGGCTGCTCCACACTTCCAGTATAACTAACAAGGAGGAGTAACATTCAACATTCAGCTCTGACTGAAAAAAGCTGCCAGTCTTTCAGCCAATTTATTACTTCTCCAGAATAAAGTCTTGTTTGTGCAGACTCCTATGTGTGTGACTGTACTATATGTATTCTGAGAAGATTTTTTCTTTTGGTAACTGAGAAAAATGTAGCAGTACACATTTGTCTGCAAGCAGCTGCAGTTTGAATGTGAAGAATCAACATGTAAACACTGCCTGCAACTTACATGTGCAAAGAAGGAACAGTAGAGGATGAGCAATGGAAGTTAAGAACATTCACTTTTGATTGCAAATGTTTTTAAAAAGTTACCTTTTGATACTTTTACAGTTCTGTTGCATCTGAAATGCATCCCAAGAGTTATTTTGCACTTTAATTTAATGATTTCCTTAGGCATTTTCCCAGAATGCATTTCAAAATCCTCCAGTAATTAGGCATAAAGTCCAGCAACTTACTATAGTTTTTGGAGTTATAATGTGGAAAAATTCACTTTCCTAACAATAGTGTGCGGCGTGCACTGTAGCATTGTATTTGTACAGGTTAGTTACAGCCATAGTGCATCTGGACCACTTAAAACATTATTAAAGTTGCAAAATATGTAAAATGGAAGGGACAGTTCTTCAGAATGAGTATTTTTAGGCCCACATAAAACTTTTACTTCTAATCTAACACGTTTTTTTTCCTAATATGACATCAGCCTACGACTTTTAATTGAATACAGGATTTGAAACATTTTCAAATAAAATTCAATTAAAGGATTGTTTGCACCTTTGTAAAGAAATCAGAAAGTTTCAGAGTGAGACCGGAAAATGTTGACGTTGCCTTCACATTAAAAGCCTGTAATTTGGTTATTTATCAGTTGTTTTTTTCAGTGATTTGCATGATTAAAAACAACAAATACATATTTTATACTGAAAACTAACCGGATGTGTGGTCCTTTCATTTAGCTATGCAGTTAAAATTAGTGCTGATAGTAAATAGTAGCCCGTCACCTGCTGCCTCTCGGTCGGGATTGCAGTGCCAATCACAACAGGTGCAGGGACGGTGCTCATTAAAATGGGTGAATTTAACAATGAATTGCAGTTTTAGCAACAACCGGTAAGTAACCGCGCCAATGAAGGCCATTTACCGGAAAAGTATTAACTAGTCACACAAATAACAGTCCAGCATGAAGCAAATAAGCGACCTAAAAAGTCGCTCTAGTTTGTTTTTGTCACCAACAGCCAACATTATTGTTAGCTAGCTAGCTAACTTACTTTCTTTTTTCTCGCAGTTGCTCCTAAAACACAGCTGTGGTGACGCAGCCAGAGTGTTTTAATCTTGTTATTGAATCACAAAACTACCACAACATTTTAGAAAACGTGGTTAAGTAGCTACATAGTTGACCGTCGTTGGATTTAACCGGTGATACTTTGGCTAACTCATATCCTGCCACTTTATGTTAGCGGCTTATGCAGTGTCCTGACGCATAGCTACGCACATATACAGTATGTTTGTACAAATAATAACATTACTGTTCACATATACATATTTATCATTCAGATGTTCTCACTCAATTTTCACAACATAAATCAGCTATCAAACATTAACCGACTAGTCAACATCAACCCCAGCCCACAGCCATCCCACACAGACATGCCAATTTGCTGCAGTTCAGATGGAGCCTGTGCAGCTCTCCAAACTGTAGCAGCCCATCCCTGATGCATATTGATGAGACCAATTTGCTAACTGCCAAGACATTTCTGATATTTGTGAGCCCAGCTCCTCTTCCCATAGCAGCTAAAAGTGGTCTAAGAAGGGAGATGCAGCTGCATGAATTGTCTTGTATAAAATACAGACGGGTGACAAATTAAAGGAAAAACCTGAATAAATGAGTGGAGAAACATAACGAATGCAGATGTTTCCACACAGGTGCACTGCGTGATACAGTTAACATCCAGTCATGCTCTGTGGCATGTATAAAAATGCTGAGCAGGCCCAGTGGATTCTGATTTTGCATCAAGATGGTAAGAGGAAAAGATCTGAGTGACTTTGAAAGAGGGTTCATTGTTGGGGCATGGATGGCAGGAGCTTCAGACACAAAGACTGCTCAACTGGCTCGTGTTTCAATAGGAACAGTGACTAAAGTGACATCTGCAAGTAGATCTATGGGAAAGACATCAGTAAATAGGGTCGGAAATTGTGGTCGACAGTGCACATTTGATGAGCGTGATGCTCGTGCATTAGTGCGATATGTGAGGAAAAACAGAAGAGCAACTCTCCCTCAAGTGACTGAGAATGTCAATGCTGGACGTGATCAGACTGTCAGCAAGAACAGTCCGTCGACAATTACATAGAGAGGGATATTATAGTAGGGTTGCAGCGCATAAACCCCTCATTACAAAGATGAATGCACATTTGAGAGTTCAGTGTTGCAAAAACCAACCAGGCGCTGGTCTACAGAGATGTGGAAAAAAGTGATATGGTCACATGAGTCATCCTTCACCATATTCTCGACAAGTGGGCGAGTGCATGTGTGGCGTACACCAAGAGAACGGTACAGGCCTGAATGCTTGACCCCTACAGTGGAGGGTCACTGCAAATCAATACAAAGTTGTTCTGAGTGACCACCTTTATCCTATGAAGAAACATTTCTATCCTGATAGGAGTGGTCTCTTCCAGGATGACAGTGCCCCCATCCATAGGGCACGAGGGGTCACTAATGAATTAATGAAAATGATGTGAATCATATGCTATGGCCTTCACAGTCACCAGATCTCAACCCAGTTGAACACCTATAGGAGATTTTGGACCAACGTGTTAGACAGCGCTCTCCACCACCATCATCAAAACACCAAATGAGGGAATATCTTTTGGAAGAATGGTGTTCATCCTTCCAGTAGAGTTCAGAGACTTGGAGAATCAGTGCCAAGGCGCATTGAAGCTGTTCTGGCGGCACCTTACTAAGACACTTTATGTTGGGTTGTCCTTTAATTTGTCACCCGTCTGTAGATACTGCACACTTTTGCAACGGGTCAATTTCCAAACTTTATTCTGTTTTTTTGACAAAATGTCTAATCTGTAGGTATCAGAGGAAGTTAGACAGGGGAATGCCAAACTCTGTCTGCAATTGTTGGAATGAGACAAAACTTCCCAGTCTAAAGAGGTCTTTTACATAGGTCACAACTTTACTAACCCACAGTTGGAAAGCCAATGAGGGAGGCAAGGAATAGAGAATTACCCAAAATAAGAGCCTTGAGAAAGAGCTGTTTACAGTAAGTAAAAATGAATCCTAAACTGGCCCCAACACGCAACAGGATTGTTCGTAAAAAAACGCTTGCTCAGTGGGATGGGGCGCTGATCAGAGAGCTCAGTGATACCTGGTTGTAGGAGTGTTGCTCCATGTTTTCCCATAAAGGGTGATCTTTATCCACCTCCTCCTAGACCCAAAACACCAGCTTATGGATGTTGGCTGCTCAATAATAATACATATCATTTAGCAGAGCCAACCCTCCATCCTCCTCCTGCCTTTCTAAAAATGTCCCAATTCAGGGCAATTTTTTTATTCCAGATGTACCTACAACATTTAACTGTTTAACTGAAAATGACGTCAGAATAAGATTAGTATTGTTTGAAATAAAAATAAAAATCTGAGTTAAGATAGCCAGCGACAAAGGAAGGGCTGACTCTCCGCTCTATGTCTTCGTTGACATCCTATCCAGGGCTATCTTCAAATGATTGTGAAACAAATTCTCATATCTTTTGGTCAACACATATACATATTTAACAAATGTATGTTTTCACAGCTCTCTTACTTTTTACTTTGGTAACATATCAGTATTGGCAAAATGTCTCATCGTCCCATCATCTTTATAATTCAGTATCAATAACAAAACAACGATCTTTGTCCAGCTCACTGTTTGTAAAACAAAGGAAAATGTCTCTACCTTGTATTGTTCAGCCAGTCCTCATAAAATATTCAACATCAGTCCAATATTTTTGACTCGTAGAGAAAATATGACAAACATTTTCTCTTCTAATTTAAGTTACAAGAATATCTGTTATCCAGCCTGAGCCGTTTTAATGGATATATTCAATGTAGAATCCTAAACGAAGCTTCTTTAACTTTATTGCTTACACAATATCACCATTTAGCCAGTGTGTCAGTTCATTTTTCCATGTGGGTCACCCAAATACCAAATAAATTCTTCCTCAAGGATTTTAGCATTTATATCATTTATATTATATTCTGTTGTTCTAGTGCTGTATGTAGCCTATTTCTATATCTCAGTATTCTGTAAGTGTTTGAGCTTTTATCCATGATAATAACAACATTCTTGAGTATATATCATTGACAACTATAAATAGTTGTAGAATTAAAAACTCCCCCAGGCAGATCATTAAAAGGTATTGCATATTCTTGAAATGACAACTGAGAGATGAGATGTCTGTTTGTCTCCACAAGATGGAGCTGTAATCAAATATATTAGTTTTTGGTGTGTTGGCGCTTGTTACACTTCAGTGTCGATTAAGAACCAGGAAACACTTAACAGCATACAGTAGGTGGTGCTCGTGATTCATCACCTTAGAAAATACCTTATAAACTGCAGAACTGGAAGTTTCAGCTATAAATGAGCAAAAAACTTTAAATCCCTTAAATGCTTCTGTTAATTAACTATAATTTGTTGGTTTAAATTGTTTTCATTATCACCTCCATAATCAGTGTGCTTCATGATTTATTGTAGTGGCATTGTAATAAGTTGGATTGTTGGTACTGGACAAAATTCAAGCTTGTGCACAGAGTGTTTTAACTGTACTGAACTCTGACTGGCAGTTAGTTTCAGCTCTCCCACCCACATTATGTAGCCTAAACATGATTTGAATTGATGGGATTCAGTTCAAGCTTAGAGCAGTTCTCTTTCAGCCAATCCATTACCCCATCTTGGTCCTTTTTACTCAAGGAAAGGAGTCTTTGACTTCAATATTATTATTAATGATGAAAGTGAAGAAATTATTTTCACGCAATATAATTTGTTCATAACCAAACAAATATCATAAATTTGACAAACTGTGACAAGCTTCCATTGGCCTTCTGGGGCGAATTTCAATATGGCCACTTCACAGTCATGTGGCTCTTTGCCGAGTCAGAAAATATCACCATTATGCCCAAGAGAGGATTATAGTAATTTCCACAAAGATTGGACTGTAGGAGGAGAGTGGGGTAGAATGTGTTTGCGTGTTTATGTGTGATGTGTGTATGGGGGATGAGGGGTCATCATTGACATTCATTATAATAAAGTCCTCGCCCTTTCACCTCTCCCACAGTTGCTATAAGCATTGCACCCAATCTAAACTGGTTCCAGTGGGAGGAAAGACCAAGCAGATCTGCATCACACATGACCTGAAACCTCAACAAAAAGACGTCAGAATCTAGATGGCTGTCCTAAGGTACAGTATGCTAGATTTTGATATGTTATACCACTAACAGTTTATTACCACATTAAGTATGAGATGTCAGCCTGATTATCCAAATAAACAAGACTATTGCTCAGAGACTTTCGGCTCTATTGGACATTTTGCAGTGTGTGACATTGAGGGTTTTACAAGTAAGCTTATTATCAGTTAGCATGGCTTAATTAACTTGATTTGGTTATATGAAGCAAGCTTGCAATGATCCAGGTGAGGTCTTTGATAACATTCCTGATCCTGGGCAGGCTTAAAGTCGAGATTAACACCATATCTACCTTTTTGCTTCATTAAATGTGAACTTTAAAACTCATTTTGATCATGGATATGTAGCACATTTCTACATATCTATGATCAAAATTAGTTCTCCAAGGCAATCGCTTCCTCCTCCTTTTTCTGTATATATTTTTTCAAAATGTTCCCTTTTCATATTATATCTTTACTAGCTACCATGTTGTTTTGGTGCCACCAATATTACTCCTGGAAGTAAGCCATTTAAAAAATCTGTCTATCCTAAATTGTTTTGCCAGTAATTAATCAAGACTAAAATATAAATATTATTATTATATCAGGTATATTCCACACTTTATTGTTTGACTTTAAATGCTAGGTTTCATTTTTCTGTCTAAAAATAAACCGAACCATACTAATCTAACAATGAAAAACACTGCTGAGTCCAAAAGCCATGCCGGCGCCTCTACAGGCAGTGAGGATAATCACACCCCACATGACCAGAGGGGTTTGAAATAACCTAATCTCGTGTACCTAGATCTGTCTCGTCAAGGCCACAGATGTCTGAGTGACTGGAGCTAATTTTGTATAGGAAAGCTTGAGGTAGTCGTTTCATTGTCTCTGAGGTAGAAAATACCTGGAAATTGTGGCTTTTGCTTTAGTTTTCCGGTTGAGTAGAGCCAAGTTTCCATCGTTGGTGAGGACTAGCGCCAGACTCTGCCCTCACCTCTCCTGAGTGTAATTTTATTGGATTAAGGTATGACAACTGCCCACTGTGTCTCTAACCTGTCCACACATCAATGTCTGTAGAGCCGTGCACTCTCACCAACACAGCTAAAAAGTTTAAGAAATAGTCATTTCTACACAAACTGGTAAAAAGTAATACAGAAATATACTCAGGTGAATTAGCTCCAACTACTTGCTTTCCTATATTGATAATGAATACTAAAATGCAGGCAATGTTTTTGCAGTGTATTGTGTACATTGCTCTTGATTGGGGCCCTGTGGTACCGTAAACCAACGCTAACAAGAGAAAAGTTGCCTTCAGCCACCCAATATCTCAAATAACCCCAGTAGAATGATGTAGACCCTGCAATAATATTGATCTTTTGTATGATATCTATGTTATTGTTAGAGAGAGCTGTTTTCTTTCACCTCAGGTTTACCTTATGACTATTATTGTTTTGTAGTAGTTTCCCAATTAGCTGCGTGGGGTTGAGGATAGGATGTGTGCTTCTGTGGATGTAGGTGTTTTTGCCAACAAATGTATTTGTTTTTGTTTATATTTTACATGTGCCCTCGTGTACATTTTGGCTGTTTTTTATGTTAGTGTATGCATGCAGCCATACATTGTAGTGTGTGCTTGTGTGTGAATGAGTGTGTACTTGTGTGTTGCGGGTGATGTTGGCTTCCTGAGGCTGATTACCACCCTCATCCCAGTGTCTTGTTTTTGCCCGTCTCTCCGCCTGTGTGGAAGTTGTGTGGGCACCCTCTGGATTGCCTCACCGCCGAAGCATGCCGGACCCTGTTATCCAGCTATCCATCTGTGTTATTGATTTTTTTCCCTCTTTGTAGAGTTTCATCTTTCCTCCACTTTTCTGTAGAGCGATGGAGAGGGAGGGAGTGCGAGAGAGAAAGGAGGGGCGAGCAAGGGGGCAGAGCAGAGATCTGAGAGCTGGTAGAAGAGGGGGGATGGAGGGATGGAGCGTTGGAGGAGCGGAGCAGCGGTGGGGCTTCTGAGGGTAGGGGTGTAAGAGGTTGGGGGGGCACTCAGCCTGGACTATGGATGAGCAGAGAGAAAGAGAGAGAGGCACTCTTGAAGTGTTGGAGCTTTTTTCTCTCTCTCTTCGTTTCTCTCCATTCTCATGGGAGCGCCCCCTCCTCCTCCTCCTCCTCTCCTTCCTCCTCCATCCTGCTCCGAGGCGCCTCTGGTACACACGCTCCACTCGCCACCCCCCTCCTCTTCCTCCTCCTCCTCTGCCTCTCGCTCCGTCCGCCTGCCTGCCGTCTCTCCTTCCCGGGGGGCTCGGGCAGTGCTGGCGGCGCAGCCGTGATTTGCAGGAGATTTGTCTAAGTGAGAAGCAATTAGTGCGCCTAAGCACCGCTAATGTATGCATGCTGGGGCCGCCGCCGCCGCCGCCGCCCCTCCTGCTTGGCGGTGCCAGAGCCAGGCCAGGCCAGGGCACCGTTGGTGTTCTCTCTCCTTGTCTTCCCTTTTCTCTTCATCTGCAGGTCGTCATCTTGCTCTCACTCCCCTTCAGATGACCCAGTCCTCTCTGATTCCATTAGCACAATCATTAGCCGACCAATGGTGCTGAAGTTTGTATTATCATTTACAATGTCACTTTATTGCAAGTATTCAAATGTATACATCTGTATATATTGCTCTCTCCAGTCTAGAGGCTTCTCCATAAGTTGCTAGGGTAGAGTAGGGTTTTGAACCTTCTAAACTTCACTGAGACTCATGGAGGTGATTTCTGTCCCTCGTCTTCTCCTACATATGTTTCCATTGTAGATTCGAAGGAGGCTGGAAATTTAAGTCTGTGAGTGATGGTGAGTGGTAGCATAATTTGAGTGCTATAAGCCATCCACACACTAGAGTATACACTCAAATGAACACACAGACACATCACAAACACACATGCACAACAAAGTGGAACAGTGGTGGGTGGTAGGATTCCCTTTGAAACCTGCGGTGTAGAAAAGCTTGTTTGCGAGCACGCATGCATGAGGGACGTTCTGCATGCTGCGACTCCCCAACTACTTGAAGATGAACTTTGCCCTTTTCTACACGTTGACTCTCTCTTACTCAGACAAAAACAAGATTAAGTCTGCTCGTCTTTACGCCGCGCTGACTGCCTTCCAAGTGGGAGCCTACATGGGCCGTGGGTGGTTTTGGAGCGAGGTGCTCGTTAATTAAAGATAGGCTAATTACTGGCGCTTCTTAGCCTGGCTTTTGCAGCGCCGATAAGAGGATAATCCTGGAGAGAAAGGCGGAGATCGAACTGGTCCCCGGTAGACCGGGCCTCCTGCTCGACTGGGCTAGAAGAAAATGCACCCCCCACTCCTCCAACCCCCCGTCCCGTCCCTGCTTCTTTAAAGAGCAGGACTTGCAACCAGAGAGTATAGAATATTCAAGCAGACTGCACTTCAGCTGGAGGAAGCCCACATAAAAGGCTCAAAGACATTAGCCATCGCTTGTTAGGCTGAGGGTTTCTGAGGCTTTTTTAAGGCTACGTCCACCGGTTTAGCTGAATTTGGCTATGAAAAAGAATGTAGGTGTGTTGTAATATAACATTGATTTTTTTTTTTTATCTCTGTATG
>NTHP01000005.1:2084665-2121557 GCA_003416845.1 Oplegnathus fasciatus | reverse complement strand
AATTTTCACTTTTTCCCTCTTTGGGAAAATCTTGAGTACAAAATCAGTTACAGAGCGACATCCCTGAAACGTCTTGGGACTTAGTGCCTTGCACAAACACACATCTTTCTGCTAATTTGGATGCTTGTTTATGGCCGTATCATCAAAATCCTACTAGTTTATCCATTGGAGCCTTCCCTCATTCCAGATAGACAAACACATGCGCACACACACACACACATGCAGACATGTAAATAATCACATTTACTATCCACCTCACACTCACATGACTGAAAGGTTGCATGACCCGACTATCATTCACGTGTCTCTAACCCATATTTTGTCACGGGGAGTTAGCCATTAGCACTTGCTGGGCTGTTCCCATATGCTGGGCCTCCACAGATCTATAATTCAGGGGTGGCAGATGTCCCCATGCATTATTCATGAGTGCCGTTCCATGCTGGGCTCGCAAGTGAGCCAGCGGCAGAACCGTCACAAGGTCCTTGCATATAGAGGGTCTCTTCCATGTTGACCTGCGAGTGCACCTTCCCTGCAACTCCTTCCTGCAAATCAACCACAGCGAGCTTTTCAGAGATGGAGAGTTGCAAGTTGCTCTTTCAGACGACAGATAGCATCATGGGATTTGGAAGCCACACAGATGCTCTGGTGATGGTTTAGTACCTATAATTGTGATAATCATGAAACATAGGAGTTATTTTTTTAAAAGGGCCAATTTACTTGTCACAAAGAGTGCTACAGTCTGTCTAACAGTTGTATAATGTCTTCTGTGGTTCTAGAGGAGCTTTGTCAGTCAGAGAAAGCATTATGGGAAGGATCCAGTTTTTGGCGTTCGTCCCAGACAGGGGACTAAAAGTCAGGACATCTCTGCCTTTGTTACATCGATTTTGACCATTCTTTTTTTTGTTTCTTTGTAATTTGGGTTGAAAACTCATCTCTTCTTATTAAACCTAGGACTGTGTAATTCAGTATATTCTAGGTGTTTTGGAACAGAGGAAGAGGTCAGATTTTGCGTGTGCGCGAAGTGTCTACACTGTAAATCACACCTACATACCTGGAGGAGACAGCAGTGTTGTGTGCCGATACCCTCAAAGAGTGGGAGATAAAACACACACACACAGGCACACAAGATCACAAGCCGCCGCCAGCGCCAAGCCTGGCCGGCGCTGAACTGGCAACCCGATACCTCCTCCGGAGCCCTGCGGAGGGGGAGAGTGGGTGTGGGAGAGAGTCTTCCATAAAGTCTGTCCCGCCGGTCGGCCGTAACCTGAGCTCCCAGCAGACAGCCGCGGTGCCTCGCAGTCAGGCACGGAGGTGTGTGTATGTGTGTGTGTGTGTGTGTGTGTGTTATGAGTGTGAGTGAGAGGGGATGGGTGACATGCTGCCACACGCTTGTTACCACACTTGGGATTGGGCCTGTGTGCATGTGCAAACACACACTAACACACTAAACCTAAAACCTCCCCTTGACGTTCTGTCTTTCTTGCAACTTTATAATGTGCTAATACGTCGATTCTTTTTCACATTGACCCTTCCTCTCCCTGAAATTGATACAGATGGCGAGACCTGAGTCACTGAGCTTTTCTGTCCTTCAGGCTTTAGTCTTTTCTCCAATATCTTCTCCCTCTTTACCCTCTGTGAGCTTCCAATGGGACTGTCATCCAAAACATCTAAGACGTCAGCGAGCAGAAAACTGCCGTCAGCTGCCATATTGCTTGCTGTTGCTGCCAGAGTGCTGCCCTTTACGGATGTGAGCACGGTGTGTGCGGTTTGGGAGCTGGATTGGAGGAGGACGGGTGGGGGTGGGGGGGTGATCGTGCTTGTCTCTGGGCTGGCAGAGGGACAGGAGCCCCTTGTGCGGTTGCAGTGGGTGAGGAGGTTAACTGAGCCACAGCAGAGCCAAGACGCTGCCTGGGATATTGACAGGTTGGAACCTGAGGGCTCCTGCAGGATAGGAACACAGTGCCAGAGGCTTGGTTACCATCACCGCCTGCCTGCCTCCGAGGGAGGGAGGGGTATAAGAGGGAGAGAGGGATGAAGGGAGGAGTAGGAGGGAAAGATGGAAAGACTGGGTGAAGTCAAGAATCTGAGATTTCGTCCTCCAAAATGGCTAGAAAAAGAGGATCTTGGGAAGAGCATGATATGGGAGTGATTTGGCTTGGCTATATAGTTTCCATCAGTGTCACAGTATTAATCAGAATATTTTTTCTGATGGCAAATGTATGTAAAATGGGAACATGTAAAATATTTTAATTGATGTTTATTGCAATGAAGTGTGTTCCACTGTAATGCTTTATATAAAAACATGTAAAACTAAATCTTCAGCACTTCATTTGTTTTTTAATTACAGTTTAGTAGGAATTATTTATTTGTGCAGCAGAATTTTGTTCAAAAATAACACAGTAAGAATCAAAGTATGATACCACTGAAAGTCAGTAAACAATAATACTGAGTTATCTCCATGTCCTACAGCATAGTTTCTCAAAGTGCGGCCCGTGGGCCAATGGTGGCCCTGAGAGCCATTTTGTGTGGCCCCCGAACGTGCCATGAAATGCATGCAGTATATTTGAATCATCCGTGGTCCATTTCAATACTTTCTCTTTCAAGGGCCTAGATTTAATACACTCCTCAGCTACTGCGTCAAACAGCACCCCCTAACAAGCGTCTGTCAGGTTAGGGATGACAACTTGTAGAAAGCTACCGGTTGCATGGTTAGCGATTTCGGTGGACAACTCTTTAGTTTAATGTGAAAGTGAGATGGAAAAGCCACCACGGGAAAAAACCTGTATTCTTGAGGAGAAAAGGAGGTTTCAGGAAAAATGGATCAACTCTTACTTCGTCAGACCTCTAGGGGACAGATAAAGTGATTGGCCTTATCTACAAACAGGTGAATTCAGTGCTCATGGAATTTAATGTCAAACGCCATTATGAGACCAATCACAAATCCTACGACAAGTTCATGGGTGAAGACCGCAAACGTAAGGTTGAACAGTTTCAACAAGGCTTATCTGTGTGCATTATTCCTGTGCGGCCCTCAATCATATGCTGGCTCCCTAAATTGGCACTCAGTCATCAAAACTTTGAGCATCCCTGCCCTAGAGGGTGATGTAAAAAAATAGATTTTAAAAAGCTATTTAACAGCCTATAGTTAAGGATTTGTTGTTGCTCCACCATCTTTGCGGAGCTCCACTTTGCTGCTTTCACTCAGTAAGGAGCCGAGTATATGGTCTGTGTGGTTCAGGGTCATTTGCCATGGTAACGGTAGACCAGGTCAGAAGGTGATTGGCTTAGCTGAGGAGGGTGCTGGCGGCTGTTTGTTGATTCTCTGATAGGGGTGACCTACCCCTGACCTCCTCACAAATCAATACTGCCTCCTTAAACTTTCATTTGTCCTCGTTTGCTCACGCTCACCCCCGTTTGGGAGCAATTAAACTGGGGCTTTCCGAGTCTAAAAAAAACATCTTTTTAGCCTCAATTGAATTTGGATAGATGGGTGTTTATGCATTATTATTTCCTACTAGTTGAGAGAAATACAAAGGAATTGCATTATTGGTGTAAATTTTTTTTAATATAAATTTCTGTTTAAGAAGTGTTTCTGTCTAAGAACAGATTGAATTGTAAAGATTTCCTGTATGCTGATATTTCAGGTCTACAGCATACCACAAGTAAATTTAGATGTGAACCAGCATGGCCTTTGTATTGATGTAGGTGAATACGAGGTTGGTAAATTTCCAGTCACACTATGATTTCAGAGAAAACTCTCTGTACTGTGTTTATAGAGAATCTGCGTGGTATAGGGAGTCCCTCCAACGCAGGAAAGCCTTTGAGAAGCTCCTTCCTGTCTCTTCACCTCCTCTTCGTTGCACTTTTGTTTCTCTCTCTCCTCTCACCCCCACTTTCTCACTTTCACTACCTGTAATCCCCAGCGTGGCCTACGAGGTTACTGTGTTCCTCTGCTGAGGCTGTGTGGGCTCATGTTTTTTTTTTGGGTAGGGTGGGGGTTCATATGTATTTCTCCATTCTGGGGTCACCCTTTTCCACTCCCCCACACAGGGAATCACCTCACTGAAAGGCATTGTGGTTGATTTAGTGGGTAGTTGCACTGAAACGTTAGTCTTCCACAGTGTGAGTGACATGACATGCTGTGCTGTTAGTTCCTAAAACTGACAGGTCAAAATACAGCGTATGCCTCAGAGCATCCTTATTACTGTGCATCAGACTCAAGCTTCAGTACTTTATTGCCATATCAACATAGATGGCAGGCATTTGCCTCAGTACAGCTCAGGTACGTAGTGTAAACAGCAGCAGACATTTGCTGCACAGTGCCACACAGCTACTGTCATAGTCCGACAGATTCTCACAGTGGATTGTATAATGTCTTATGATCCTATGAATCCGATAATATGTGACAGCCTTTTTGTCTTACATTACTATGGCATTTTTTGTCCAAACAGTACAAAATCTAAATCCACTTTATTTTGTTTGTTTGCTTTATGTTAGGTAACTGTATTTTGGATAAGGTTGGAGTATATTATGAGACACACCTTTACCTTAGCTTTTATGGCTAAAAATGTGCAATTGAATCCATGCCATCCATCATTTTCCATACAGTGTAGGTATGAGATGAAAGAGGCACAATTCATGCAAATGAACACACATTTCCTGTGTTTCATGTATGCACCTGTTTAAAGTGGAAAAAAAATTACATGACACATGATTAAAACAATACTCAACCAACTGTACTTACTTAAAACTTAACATCACTCACAGAAGTTTTTATCAAAATATTTAAATATATTTAAATAAAATCCAGTACAATAGACCTCTGAAAAAAATACAAAAAAGTCTTGTGATCAGTCTGCTCTCCTCAGGAAAGGTATTCCAGAGTAATTACAAAATTTGCATGACACCTGTTCACTTCCTTCTATTAATGAACTTTATTTGTACAAAACGCTTCACAAACAGAGTTGCTTTCCAATGTGGTGAAAGTACCAGACCTAATCCATTATAAATGCACAATGTAGGAATAATAAAACCGGCTAAGTATTTTATCACAAAAGAATGTAAAATGCTGCCAAAATGCCTTGGCATAAAAGGTCAGTATCAGAATTTCAGACGAAAGATAGACCATGTCAAAATGATAACCCATAGATACTTCTTCTTTCATTTTTGTCTTTTAAATCTTCATTCTGGATCGACAGTACTGCTGCACCCACAAACAAACAAGCAAAATACTTTGGTGTTATAGCAGAATTTTGAGTTTAAAACAATGCTAGAGAGCTATGATGCCTACAGGGACATTAATTACTATTACATACATACTTTTAAAATGATACTCAGTTATGTCATTGTCGCGTATTTTTTATAGTTTAAACTTATAAATAAATACTAACCTGAAAAGTCATCTGACAAAAACAGACTGCTAACAGTACAGCTCCTGACATTCATCAACACCAACCTATCCATCTAACAAAATTTAAATTTAGGCACTGGCCCACAGTGATACAATAAGTTATTCAACAGGGCTTTTTTCATAGTAGACATTTTGACATGTCATAGCAGGAAAACAGGTGTAATTAATAACATTAATAACGACTGCATTCAATTTAAGTGACCCAGTTTCAGGGTCTTGGTATTGTGCATGCTGGCTCACTGTCATGGCTTACTGGGACACATAATGGAACTGAGCCATTGTTAATGTTATTAGCAAGACCTGTGCTCTTCCTGCTATGACAAGTCAAAATGTCTGCTGTGAAAAAGGTTTATGTAGACTAATAACTGACAGTAAAATTTACCAGTTCACAAAGAAGAGAGTAACATCACTTCTCCTTTGCATCACATCTTTGAGTGATTGTCATCTTGTCAGTCTACCTCTGTTTAATCTGTTTGGTTTTTATTTTTTCTTCACACTATCCTTCCTCTGAACAATCAATCTGTTTTTCTGTCCTTGTTTTTCTGTCGAAGCTGCTGAAATCAAACACGTCACTTCCTCTTTGCCAGAGCATTTATGGATGGAAATGTTTGCTACTCTGCTTAGAAAAAAGAAATCTGTAATAGGTTTCATGAAGTGAGTATCACTCACTTCTCTTGTATATAAATATGTGATGGCATCAAAACAGGACATTTATTTGGAAATGTCAGAGATTATTAGTGTAACTTCGGTTATGATGTCACTACCCCCACGTCTTGTTCTTTTAGATCTGCAGCATGCTCCCTGAGGCATCTGAGAATCTTTTTAGCAACTCTAAACTACAGTACGGGACGAATGAATATCAGAATAGCCTCAACCTCTTCTGGCCTGTTTCAACATACAGTAGACATGTGGTTGATTGTGTCTTTGGGTGTGTGTGTATGTGAGTTACAGTGCATTATCTCCGGAGAGTTTGGCTGTCGTGGCGGTGGGAGGGCTGCGTCGTGGCCGTGGCTGCGTGGAGCAGCAGCACAGGAAACGCGTCAAAGCGCTGAGAGCTAACTGGAACCAGATGTTTGAGGCTACTGGCCGGGGGATTCTCACTGTGGAACAAGAGCGTCAGCGGGGGAAGTTCACTTCCCCTGACTGTCTTGCTGTCTTCTCTATCTGCCTGTATATCTGAATCTTTTGTCTTTGGGTTGTTTCCTCCTTTTTCTCTGTCAAAACTACCTGATTTATCAGTAGTTTGAGGTTAAGGAAAGACTCTGCAGCTGGGGATGAATAAAATAGAGAAAATTATTATTATTTTTTTCTCTTTTTGCACATTCTGCATAATCAAAAGGGCACACATTCTTTCTTATTTCTTATGTGGCAACTAAATACAGAAAATTATTCAAATCTAAAAATACAAATATGCGAGTGTTAGCGAGTCGGTGTGTGTTGCAGTTGTTGGTTCAGTTTGAATAGACCATAACAGCTCATCTCACACAACTTTACTGATATAACTCTGCTTACTCTACCATCTCTCGTTTTACTACCCCATCTCTTTGAAGCTCTCCATAGTGGGAGATGGAGTTGGCCTGCTTTCTATGCCTGGGAGCATTGCCTGCCCTCCTCCGCTTTGCTGCCCCCTGACTTTCTCTCACATATATACAGTACAGACACACACACACATGCGTATTTAAGCACACGTGCACACACACTCAGACATACACTTAACTCATTCACTCATGCACAGCAATCATACATGGCACGTGCACACACATGACGACCCATGCATCGCTGATGCTGTATGTGCATGACTCCAGCTGAGCCTTCAGTCTACCCGGGGCTACCGAACCCTCGCCTCGGTCTTACCCCAGTCTTTTGCCATTGGCGGAGCCCCTAACACAGACCACTAGGCGACAGCAACAACAACACACACCCACATACCCTCCTGCGGTGACAAGTGTTCTATCATATCAACTTCCAGCTGATAGAAAGACTGACAAACAACAATGACTTATGTGGCACTCTGAAACAGGACAGCGATTACAGAAGATCACGAACACTGGCCAGAGTGTGTTGAGAGTGTGCTTGTAGATGCATGTTTATCAGTGGCGGTAGGATGTCTCCATCAGTGTTTGGTTAGAGCTATTTTCTTTTTCTTTGCTGCTTCGAGGTGAATTCGCACAGCCTGAAGGTCCTGGATAGCTCTGGGTGAGAGCTGCTTTCAGCAGGCTGTTAGTCTTATCATCACACACACACACACACACACACACATATACACACACACGCACTGTCCCCTCTGACCCCGGCCGTTTCCTGCCCCCGGCTGATCTATTGGCTGATGCCTGGCCTGTGACTGTAGAGAAAGAGAGAAAAAGAGGAGGGGAAAGAAAGTGTGTGTGTGTGTGTGTGTGTGTGTGTGTGTGTGTGTGTGTGTGTGTGCTCGCGGCCTGTCCCAGCGAATCGATATCCGTCTCGTATCCGTGAGCTGTGCCTGACCCCTGGCCGACCTTGCTCAGCATTGGTGGTTGGAGTGCGTTTTTTTGTTGGGGTCTGAAAATGTGAGAGGCACATCGAGTTTTACCCCTCGCTAATAGAGGTCTGGGGCCGCGGAAGAGTGTGAAAAGTCCTGACTTAAATGTGCCAGTCTGAGGAGGCAGCAACAACATATCTGAGAAATGGTGAAATAACAGGAAATACTTGGCTTAGTTGCTGATGATTTTACAGTTGGTCAAAGTATAGTTCAAAGTATTACCTCAGAGATTAGTCTGACATGATACTAAAGTGCAACAATGAATATCAGTAACGTATCTCCATGGAGACATTGTGGTTTTAAAGCTAGCAGTGGAATTATCCTCACCTCCATGTTGTGGTTTCAGGAAAAAAGCAGAAAAAAGTTTACCCCAGTTTCTACTTTAAATTTTATATGGATGACCCTGTTGTGCTCATGGCTGAGATACTAAAAGCCTCTCAGATTTTGTGTGTGCATTCATACATGTGCCTGTATGTGTGAGACCAACACAGAACTTGCCTTGACATCCGTTTGCTAGTTGGACTGTGCTTTGCGTGTTGTTGGTGTGTGCTGACAGAGGATCCAGCTCCCGGGCTGAGCGGGGCTGCGGGTGCTAGCTGCCGCCGGCACTAATTGAACCCTGCCGCTAAGGTAAGGGGGGAGGAGGAGGCTGTCAGCGAGGGAGAGAAAGGAAAAAAAAGAGAAGGAAGAAAAAAATAGCGTGGTGAAGGCGAAGTGCCCCTGGGGGGTTGGGTCCCTGCCTGCCTGCCTGCCTTTCGTTCTCCAGCTCCTTCCCCCCTCCCCATCTAAATAGCCGTGCCGGCGCTCCAGGGCTTCCTGCGCCTTATCTGCTGATAATTGGGCACTGGAGCTCCACAGCTCGCTTATGAAATATAGATTCCTGACGGAGGGGAAGGATGGGGGGGGAGGGGGTAAGGTGGTGGAGGGAGCGTGCAGGCAGAGAAAAGCCCCTGGTCGTATCAGAGAGCGTGGAGCCTTGTGGGCTCCGTGGTGTTGCTCTGGCTCGTTTAGCAAACACAGCCCCAGTAGTTAGGGCCAAGGCCTCTGTGCTGAGCAGCCCACACTGTCACAGACAATTGAAAAACAATGCTTTGTTCCTATTGTTCGTTGCACCCACAGGGTTCAAAGAGCTGTAAATTGCGGGGGTGAATGCTTGTTGTGTAGTTTGTCGCGGAGCATGTGAAATCTTCTAAGCAATTTCAAGCATGTTGTGAAGAATCGCCCCATATGTAACGCAACACTCACTACTCTACATTTCCTGCTCACAGTGTTTTATCGAGAGCGTTTGCATGCTCAATACTGG
This sequence comes from Oplegnathus fasciatus, assembly GCA_003416845.1. Classification (NCBI taxonomy): domain Eukaryota; kingdom Metazoa; phylum Chordata; class Actinopteri; order Centrarchiformes; family Oplegnathidae; genus Oplegnathus; species Oplegnathus fasciatus. The sequence goes on along the minus strand of NTHP01000005.1, from coordinate 2,112,326 downwards.
AAATAGTGTGAATGAGTAGCCTGCGTAGTTAACGGTGTCATTAAAGCGTGTCCTGATGAGGGTATGTTATGAAACTCAGTATTCCTCTGTGTATGACTGGAAGAGGATGTTGTTTTCCTGCAACGAGGTTGGGATGCTATCCGCAGTCTCATGGGGAAACGTTATTGGATCACAACATGGAGACCAAATCCCAGAGAGAGGAGAGCAGGGAATACTGTGCTGGGTGCTCAACACAACATGGATCCCTCTTATCCAAGGCTACTTTTGCTTTTAGCTTTGAGGTTGTTCATTCAGAGTTTAATTTCATAAGAAATATATTGTTCCCTCAATTGAAAAACAAATGATTCTGTTTGTTTTATAAGCAAATGTCGCATAATGGGCTAAGCTGCCAAGTCAGTGGGAGGGGTTTCTCTGAATGTCTAATTTTAGAATTAAACTCGGAAGTTGTGGACTTGAAAGTGTAGAAACTCCCTTGAATACAGCACAGAATCTAGTCTAGTTTTAGTGTCTTTTCTTCAGGCCTATCATACTTTAACCTTCAAATTTATTTTAAATACACACACACACACACACACACACACACACACACAGAGACAGGTCTATGCATGTCCCAATTAGTTAGTGAGCGGTTGGGTTAATGAATGGGGAGCTACCTGTTTGGCTCTGGGAGGTGGACTGGGGGTTGGGGATAAAAAAAAAAGAAAAGAAAAGAAAAAACATGCTGAAAGGCTTACCCCTCGACATTTTATGCATGAGGTTTTGCAGCACTGTGGTCTTAGAATACAGTAGGCTACATACAGGCTGTATAGCAACTGATACGTGAAGTTTTCTTACACTCACAGGGCAATGTTGCACACTTTTTATTTTGAGGCAGTAGAACAAAAAACAAATGGGGCGGGCTAAAGCAATCTCAGGAGTGATTCCCCTCTGTAGCCTTACCTCTGTGTATTTCACATTATTTTTTAAACAATTCCAGCTCACATCTAAATTGTGGCCAAAAGTCAGAGAACCCTATACCCTGAGTAACGGCTCCATCACATTGACCAAAGTTACCACAGGAGCCTGCACAATAACTCACCTGTTACATGTTTTCCCCCCAAACCACCTTTATTTACGGGACACATATACCAGCGCTGGGTTACACATTGATCTTGGCATGGACACGATGCACTCCCTGTTTCATTTCCCTTGGACCACTTGGACCCTATTGGTCAATAGCAATTGCAATTCCCTGCACTATGGGCCAGACAAATTCATTTCAATTACAATTAGCATGGAGGCCCAGCGGCTGATTTATGGCCTTGTTTTCCTTCCCGTACGTTCCCCTGCGCATTAATCACCCCCACGCCGGCCCGTGTGATCCTCACTTCATCTACCTGCCAAAGCAGCCGCCCTGCCATACATTCCAGGATCCCTTCCCCTCTTCCTCCCCTCCCCAACTGCTGTCCTCCTTCCCTCTGACCGTGGGGAACAGTGGGTGTCCTTAACTCGCACCTGACACAGACCAGGGGGCAGGGCTGCACTTAACTCAGTGCTGGGGTGTCTGATTGGCACTCATTCATCATATGTAATGAGGAGATGTTCCTAGGGAAAAATGCATGAAAATTTGTGGTTTTATAAGAACACCAAAATGAGCTAGAATTTGATCCTGAGGAATGCAGAATTTTGAAATGTTCCCGGTCTTTCTTTTCAAACACACATGCAGGAGACACACCTACATAAACACACACATCTATGCATGAGATATGCTATCATCTGAATTATGTTCATTGTAAATAACTACAGGATGAACGTGCCCATTACATATTTATGGCTTCTGTTCTTGTGCTGCTGCCCAGAATGCAGGTTTGTAAGTTTTCTTTCTTGACTGGGAAAATTCTTTACAACTGACAAAAACTCATCCTTCACTTGACATTTGGTTACCATCAGGCGGGAATTAACAGGCCTATTTTGGATAGTCTGGAAACTGTTTGGGACAGAGCAGTGTCTCTCCACTCCTCCTATGCTGTGTCGGAGGCTGAGTCATCCAGGGCCAGACGTTTCCACTGGGACAATGTACCAATCCCTGGTGGCCACACTCAGTCTTGTTTATATGGCCCCGTCCGCGGCCCCGTGGATCTGGCAGCAGCTCACTTGCTTCCAACCTCTGTCCCCTTCCCTGCTCCTTCACCCTTTGACGTTTTACCTCAGGCTTGGCGTATGTTTGTGTGGGTCGGATTGGGGGGGACGTAGTGACCAAGGCAATGGTGCCTGTGTGGAAAGCCAGTGTATTCAGAGGGCCAATAAAAACAGAGGGCAGTGCACTGCTCAAAGCAGACTAAACATCTGTTCGGACAACATCCTGACTGGAGCTTCTCTGATGGGTGGGTGGTGTGCAAGCATGTGCTTCTACTTGTACCTGTTTAAAAACGGCTCCCACCTTTTACAGCAAAATAGAAAGAAATCTAAATTTTCTGGATACCAGTGAAGTTTGATTCTTTTGTTAGACCCAGACTTATCAGCAAACTCTGACGACTATAGGATGTCAGGGGCTTTTATCACTTTAGTTATTGCATTCATGCCATGTCAGCAGAATGGGAAAACCTGCCATTGTTCCGACTTCGGTACTTTCACGCATTAGTCCAAAATACTTAACCCCATTGCTAGCCTTGTAGTCTCCCCAGGTAAATGGAAATTAAGCTTAAATTATCTATCTTAATTGTGTTTGTTGTTACATACTGTATTTGTAGTGGTTCATTTAAACCAGGTGCAAACAAACAAACAGTGTATAACTCCTTTTTAAATTTGCTTAATTGATATAACTATACTACTATATATGTAATAGTGTTAATATTGGATTCTATTTGGATGTAACTTCCGGTGATTGCTGAGTGGGAGATATTGTACCTGTCAGAAATTTCTGATATCGTCAACCTGGAATTACTTCTAGAAAGCTGACATTAATGGTTTTCTCCACTCGGCCTCTCGTAATTATACTACAAATAGGATTTGAAAGTGGTATTGTAAATTGTGCAAGCAGTTTCTCTTCAAACGAATGGGTGCCATCTTTGAGTTCAGTATCCAGTTCTTCCAGTACATCCAAAAGTAACGCCTTGCCCATTGTTTTTGTATGTGGAAATATTTTATAAGTTATCACGAAGGACATTAATTATTAATTCTTTATAGCTTAGTAATAACTAATTAAATGTATAAATAAAAGGAATCTTTCAGGTTGCTTGCGTGTGAATTACCTCTGCCAGTGTAGCTTCCTTTGTGTTTTTGAGCCCCTAACCTCTAACCCCTCTGAAAGATGGCTGCACAGGATCCAGACCCCCTGGATTTTGACTCATTCACAACTTCACGCTTGATGGCTTATTGTAAAGTAAAAAATCTTGAGTTATGAAGGTTTGTAGGTTTTTCCCAATTTACAACAACCCATCAAGCCTTCAGTTATGAATGTTGATAAGTAATTGATAAATTATTGTTGACCCAGGTGCTCAGTAGCTTCTTCTAGGGCGCAGGAGTCTGGGAGGGTCCTTCCTGATTAAAGAGCTACTTAAAGAGTAACTCTTAACAGAGTTTCTGAGGGGTCACGTCAACATATAACTCCATCCTACACAATGTGAAGTGAATTTTCGGCTGGCTCTGACCGCTGAAGTAGTTTTGCAGCCTGTGTCTTTTGGCCACAAGCAGTGAATGGAGAAGTTCCCTGACTGACAGTTTGCTGTGACAACAAGCACAGACTGAGTGTGACAGCTCAGATAGACTGAATCCCAAACTCACCAAGAACTCTAGTTTCACTTATTTTCCTCCAGAGCCTCTACTTACCACATCTGTATCTGTGCATTTATTGAGTAATTCAACAAAATTTCAATCGGTTGAAACTTTTTAGCTCAGATATATGGGTCTTCGCCTCTCCTCATACCAAATAGTGAAGCTCTGCATGTATTCATCTTCATTTGTGTTTTTCTATTGACTTTGTGTGCATGCATTCCGCCCCTAATTTTTGCTTCAATTTGTATAATGCAACTTAACAGCAGCATTCCTCTCGTTTTCTGTGGAAATTGTGTGTGACAAACTAAATTGAAAATATTTGTTTTAATTCTATGATTTAGTTTTTATGCAGATAATGATCAGTAAAACAAGCTTATTTGCCTATTAATTTAAGAAATTCTGTTATTTGCATTATGTAAAAACTGTTATCTAATCTAACTATGAATGGAGGAATCTCTGTCTGTCTGGCTGTTCTTCGATTATCTCAACAACCACAAGACTGTGAAGTTGTTTGGATGAGCAGTTCTCGAAAAAGCTGCAGACAGCAATACCAGAGGCCAAGCAATCGGGCACTGCTCTAGTAAATACCAAGAATAAGGAAAGTTGAAAAACTTGAAACTTGTTTTTTGCACATTGAGGGGCGAATCCACAAAGAATGGATTGCGGCCGCCTATCTGCCCCGTCTCAAGGTCTGATACACGAAAGATATTGCGCTAATGATATGACAGCGCAAACACGGCCATGAAGTTTGGAGGTGAGTGCAATTTGCCCTTGTTTTGCGTGTGATTGCAGTTATTCATGTGGCAATTATTGGCTACTGTATACTTACGCCTGCTGGTGACTCAGTCTAGCAGTGTCGGACGGGTTGAGGCTGTGGTGCAATGCCATTTTGACCACACTATCGCTATTCCCTATAACTTTTAGTTGTTTTTTGATATCTTTTGAGTTTAACTGGAATTAATGGAACCGTTTTTGTCAATGTTTGTTACCCCTGTTTTTACAATAAATTATTCATAGTATTTTGAAAACCACCACAGACCGCTACCCGTTCAAGGCATCGCTACCTATGGATGCCGTGACAGTAATAGGCCAAATAATTATAATAATAATGTCAAAATATTATTTACAGGCATGCCTGGCATGACGATGCCTTCGCCTGGCTACAATCACTGCTGCCAAGATCACTGGAAAGTCTGGGCGTGACACCCCTTATGAATGCGCTTCAGTTAACTCTCTGAAGATGCAAATATTTTCACTCTAACTGCATGTGGCTATTACCGCTGGTAACACGGTTTCTTTTTCTCTTATTTGCACTGGTTTAGCGACCGCAAAAGCCACGCAATTCTTTTGTTAATTGTTAATTCCTGAGTTTGTCATATTTTGTTTTCAGTCATACTAGAACTATTTATAGTGATTTATTCTTTTTAATTGATTTGTTAAGAGTTATTACCGACCAAGTCTTTTTTACCGATTATTATTACACAAGGTCAAGCATAAACAACAACCAAGTCTTTAGTAACAACCAGTGGCTTTATCTAAGTTGTTTTTGTATAAATCGTTCTGATATTTCTGTTACTATGCACTATGAATACATTTACTCACTTAACTACAACCTATAAAGTCCAACTTATAGACACATCTGGTTAGTTTGATTTTGGTTAATGAGTTTTCTGCCACAGAAGTACATGTAAACACTGTGTGCCATTCCCAATAAAGTTCACTGTGCTTTATAATTATACATATTGTAAAGTCTTTGGCATGAGCCACAGAAGAATATAAATGCTATTGTTCAAAGAGAAAAAATGTCTTGCAACTCCTATAAAGAAATAAATATGGAAAATTGTGAATGTTACTGGTTACAAGACGAGTATATTTGTTTTTATGCAGAAATTGTTCCAACTACTGTTTGGAGAAGGGTATGGAGAAGATAGTAGGCACAAGGGCTATAACACATTGCAGTGCAGTGGTGAGTGTTTAATCTTTTCTTCTTCGGCCTGAAGTGAGACCCAAACTAAAGTCCAGTTCAACATGAGTTATTTCAGATTTGGGTCCCATGTGAATCAGGTTGTCAGAGTTTGAGTTTATTTTTCAGAATCTATCTTGACTTTGGGTAAGTGTAGTTCCCTCTTCAGGTTGGATACAATTTTTTGAACCCATGAAGGGCTCTGTCATGAACCTGTTTTTCTGTCTTTTTGTGAAAATAGTACCTGCCTTTCTAAACAGTTTTCCACATGTGGTATGCTTTCGTCCCGGGAGGTCGTGTTTTCACCTGACCTCTACGTGACCTGAGCAGCCTCTCTTGTTTAACACCTGGGTGCTGAGTGAGGAGGTTCAGTCTCTCTCTTCCACACAGGAAGTTAGGATTCCCTGTCTACAAACAACACAGAGATCTGTAGGATAAGCAGAGAAGAGAGAGAGAGTTAAGACTCACAATCCTCAAACAACACAGGAAGCTGCTGGATAAGCAGAGGAGAAATTGAGAGAGAGAAATGAGTGTTGCTTCTCCTGCTTTTGAAGTATTTATGAGGATCCTCCACTAAGACTGAACTCCCCTCTCACAGACTTCAGCGTCAGCCCAGGTAGAACTTATTTCCCCACTGAAACTTTAAGGTATTCATATTTTGATAACATTGAGGGCAGCGAAAAATTGACCCATAAAATTAGTGCAGAGGAGAAACTCATGTTGCACGAATCAAACAATATGACTCCTCCCACTATAACATCACTTCATGCTTGTGTATATACAGTATTTTAGCAAATGGTCATATGTCTTTCATACAAATATTCATCCAAGCAAACAAACCCTAGATTTGTCTTTCTCTTTTAATTGATTTATCACAGCATTTGCCAGCTCACACGAAACCCTTCCCTATCTGTCTCTCACACCAACACATTCTCATTCACAAACACATGAACATGTAGACAAGCCGTGTGCATACACACATGCATGCACACACATGCACACACACATTTACACACACACAGAATAAGCTACCCTGAGAGGGAGTGCTGTATTGGGTTTTCTTCAGGAAGTGCGGCTCCTCCAAAGCTCTGGTCAGATGAAAGGCGAAGAGCTGTATCGATCGTCCCAGAGCGGGGGGTGGTGAAGCAAGTGTTGTGTGTGTGTGTGTGTGTGTGTTGGTGGGGGGGCAGAGCCTGTGGTGTGTCTGCCTGATGCAGGGCTGCCAGCCAGGCGAGGAGCAAAAGGCCAGAGGGGTAAGGGGGGGCGGCTGAGAGAGGGGGGCAGCGAGTTGTCGCTGTGGCCCCGTGGCTCCACCGTAACCCCCTGGCCCCTCAGTGGAGAATGTACAGCACGTACACACACCCAAACACGCATGCATGCACACACAATGCCAGCACCAGTCTGCTGTTGTTGATGAGAGCTGTCAGAGAATGAAGCATCATGGCTACGAGTGAGAGAGAGTGAGAGAGAGAAAGACAAACACATCCAGTTATTTTATGTTACTTTTAGGACTTGGTATCATTTGAAATTTTTCGATACCAGTGCAGATATATTTTTTCCAATATATTACTTTGAGAAATCTACATATGATGTGTTTTTCTACATAAACTTTAACAACAAGCAGCTGTACAATAACTTTTTTGTCTAACAAAATTCTGATTGAAACAAGATTATGAATCTGACCACATATTCCATGCCAGCTTTGAGTACTTGACAGTTTTTGCCACTCTGTGCTGTGCACACATTTTGGTCAGTACCAAAAAAGCATTGAGGTTAAACACCAAGTCCTGGTTACTTTAAAACATGCATTTGCTTTAATTTGATGTTATGTTCTCATAATGGTGATTTTCTGCGAGCTTAACATGAAACAACAATGAAACTTTCTATGACAATACTAGTGAGTTATTGATAAATTGCTGATCAAAGCAGCCCAATCATAATTACTTCATCACTAAAAGTGAAGTAGAATGAGAAGTAAAAACATTGTGACTTGTTAAATATGGTGCTAAAGTAAAATAATCACTTCCCTTTGGTTATTTTTACCTTTTCAGCAAAAATCATTGAACTTGTTTACCTTTTCCACGTCCTCAAACAACAGACTTGTATTTGTGTGAAGCCCATGCATGTAATTTGATGGGATACTATCCTTTTTAAGTCATAAACAAAGCTAAATTCAGTACTGCAAATGTGATGTCCTTATACTCAGCACTCTTACGTCAAAAAATAAACAAAGTTCTTCATAAAAGTACCCAAGGAGAAAGAAACTCAGTTTTATAAAAGTAGCTGACGCTGAAAATCCGCAAAAGTACAGAACATTAAGCTGAGAATAGTCACTCCTCCTCTAGGCATTCGATAGTATTGCCATGGGCACACTATAAATGAAAACCATTTTCTGGATGGGCTGTTCAAATAAATAAAAGTTAAACAGTTGACAGACCATTATTTTACATCTCAAAATCATGTGATGTTAGCAGCTACTGGCTCATATTGCAGCAGCGAAGTCTTGTCCCACTGCTCCGTGTGCGTCTTTCCACCGGAAACGACCCGTGTCAAACAAACCACACTCTTTGGAGGCCTTCAGGGGCTGAGGAAGGTTTGACCTACAAATACATAAGTTTGTGTTTTGCACTTAACAGACAAGATCTAGAAATAGACAAATAGTTGGTTGTGGCTTGTATAAATTCTCCCTCAGTGTCTTATCAGATTAATTTGAGCCAACACAGGACCATATGTAGACTTGGGCTGGGTGTGCCTGACCCTCTGTGCTTTGTGCCCCGGGGGAGAGATCGGCCAGGGCGGCTCGCTAATTGAAATGTGTTGGCGACTCATCGACGTCTCGGCTCCAGTTTCAGGGCTATTTCGAACCGCAGTGCTGATTGCTGGTTTCACATCACACAGGGAAAAAATCAATAGTAGCTGGGAGAGCTAGAGTTTATTCTTTGCAAGCAGACATTAATGCTTTGCAGAGGAGGGTTTGATATTTATCATTTGTCATTTTGTCTCTGCAGATCAGCCTGAACTGTAGAATATATCTGAATTGCTGAGAGTGATAGCTGACACCGCTTGTGAAGAGTCTCCAAAAAATAATGCGGTTTGAATGTCCAGATCTGGAACAGTGTTCACAGGGCTGGCCAGGACAAGTCATTATGCGACTTTTTCAGTTTCCCTCAAAACTTTTCTTGTGTTTCTTTTTGCATGTTTTCATCAGAGAGAAAGACTCTTGACCTCTGGTAAGCACCAAAGGGGCCTCGTTATGGAAAAGTGGCTCATGTGATTTACAGGGACTTTGCTTGCACTTTCAGCACCGCACAATTCAGAGGGATGAATCTTTTGCAGTTTTCCAAAGGCGTCAGTGTGCTTATAGACTGTATTTCAGTGTAGATTGGTGGCTACCAACACTTTGTATTAAATGATCATTTTTGCAGGTCAGTGGATAGAACACGGCTAGTTTAACATTTCTGATTGAAGGAATATACCTAAAACAGCTTGTTTGTCAGAAAGAACCTAATGCAGTGATACTTTAAAAAAGTGTTTAAAATGTTAAGTTTGGTCTACCACAAACTTTCATAGAATCACTCAAATATCATTTAACATCCAAGTCCTTACCACTTACATCCTCAATTATACTGCTATGCATTTAACTAAATAACCTCGCAACAATGTCTGTCTTTGTAGTGGTGGTAATGCTGGCCATTGTTTTGATCTTTTGTTGGATTCCAGGGACCTAATTCGGTATTAAATTATGGTTGTATATGGCACCGCCCGTATCAATGACTTCTGTTCTTATTGCATTGTTTGAAATCATTAAGTCGGATCTCTTGAAGGCTAATGTAGCCTACTATCTGGGCTTTGGCTGCTGGCACTGCTACCCTTCAAACACAGAGTGAGCCCTTTGAAAAATGGATTGCGGAAGAGATAAGAAATAATTTATGTTCCTATCACTGCCTCGCACAAATATGGTGGGGAATACTGTGCCAATAACTCCCACAAACTCAGAGAGGCACGCTATCTTTTACTGCACAAATTATTAACGGCGCTGGGGAGGAAGGGGAGACGCTGTGCATTTTTTGCTAGATAGACCTCGCTCATTGCACGTTGAAGCTTTGAGTTCAGCACAGAGCTTTATAATCAAAGATAAGGACTCCTTAAATGAAAACTGAATAAACAATCATGTAGAATTTTAGATTTTTATAATTTTCAGCCTCATAATATGAGTGAAAGTTTCATTTAGTCAAAATAAGAAGCTGTGAAATCATCCTTTTCTGTGTGTGGGTGTGCGCGCTGTCCATGTGCTGTGTGTTTGTGTGTGAACAGGGAATAGAAGGAGGAGGGGAGGGAGTCCAAAGGGGAGTGTTGAGGGAGGATACTCGGGGTCGGGTGTCCGCTCGCCTCTGTCGGCTGGCGTTGACAGCTACAGACGCTGGTCTAAAATGAGAATCCTCTTGGGCCGCCTGCCTGCCCATCCAGCAAGAAAATAAATCCCATGTGGAAGAGCCGCTGTGTGGGATCACAGACAGCCGCCTGACCCCCCAGATCCGCCGGGGGAGGCCAAGGGCGCCGGCACGACAGCATAAACCCCCCTCAGCCCCCACCCCCAGGGTCTAATGTTACTCTGCCTGCTTGCCAACTCTGAAATTCTGGAGTTGCAGGACTGTGTTGGTCCCACACTAGTTCAGTTTTAAAACTGATTTTGGGGGAATTTTTGTACGAGTGTCTGTGTGAAGATTTAGCTTAAGGCCTAGGTTATACCACAAAAATAGCACCAAGGTCTCTCTGTACTAACAGGGCCATACACTGTTAAAAATGTTTTGAAACCTAAAACGAAGGGGAAATTGAACTTAAACCTTATTGAAAAAAGGGCTGGTGTGGTTTGCTGGTGTTGAGGGACTGCACGCAGTGGCCAAAAACACCGCCTGGTGAGCAATTAGAGACACATACTGAGAATAAAAAGTTTTGAAATATGATGTCGTGTTTAACACTACCACCAGATGGAGGGTATTGAAATGCCAAATTTAGCGCTTTCCAAAGACTCTTGTCAGAAATTCAGCACTCTAATCCACATTTTTCCCCTTCTAATGTATGATGTTTCTCCATGTCTGCTAACACAGTACACTCAAAGCCCAGAGACTGTATCCCCTGAAACATTTTCTGATATTAAATTCCACAAATTCCAAGTTAAGATAGCTAAACTCCCTCCAGGACCCCTGAGAAGTTTCATGCCTAGATAAAATGAGAATGAGTCAGCAAGAGGTAGCACCATTTTAAAGGAGCTAATAGCCTTAACGAGTATTAATGACTACAACAGAAGGTTGACCTGAAGCAAGAGGTGTTGCTTTGCTTTTTCTACTCTGTTTGATGAAACAGCACAGAAATGAGAAGTGGGATAAAGAACAGAGAAAGATGAAGTGAACCATGAATTGTCAAGGTGATGTCCGCTGTAATGTGTAGATTAGCAATGTCACATCTTCATCACGCTCCAGATATTTGATACCTTACTTAACATACCTTAACCATAGTTTATTTGCACAAACACCAACCATACTGTAGTTGCCATGTGCAGATAGAAAGAAATCCAGGGTCTGGTGATAGAGCCCAGCGATTCCTGTACATATATTAATTTAAATGGTCAATTCACCTAAATTACAAAGAACTACCTTTTGCAGTATCTAGCTATGCAGATAGTTTTGGTTTAATTTACTCAAGTTTTGAGATTTCCAACCCTGAGATTCTTTGCTACCACCCCAATACAGTGGAAGTGGATGAAATGTTGTTTGATGTGCTCATTGCACTGAAAATTGGTGATAGAAATCTCAGAGGCAGAAATCTCGAAACCTGTTCAGGTCGACCAAAGCTGTTTGCATGGCTAGATACCGCTAGAGTTGTTCAGTACATGTACGAACAAATCTCTAGCAACGAATCTTAAGTGAGCTGACCATACTGAATCACCATTGTCACCGACCGGATCAGTAGCTTTCAGCAGTGGAGCTCCTCACTGGTGACTGTCAGCTCAGACCTGATTCACAGTATGTTACTTCCTTGTTAAAATCCTATTAAAATACTGTGAAAGCCACAGAAACAATCATAATCTGATAAGTCTTCTGTAAATAATAGGCTGCTGAGCTATCAGCCTTATGTGCAGCTCTTGTATAGGCTTTACTGAACTGAATGTGACAGCTTGGACTAGCAGCAGACTGAACGTACTACTGAGCTGAACTGAACAAAGTGATTTGAATCAGCAAAGTCATTGGTGATTTCCACCTTTAGATAGGCCTACCACTAGAGGAAGGTGGGATAATAATTTCTAATTTGGATGAACAGGCCCCTTAAGCTTTGATTTAAAATTGAGAATGTGACTCACAGAGCAGGTGACCAACAACAGAAAACATGTCTACATGTTTTTTAGGCTCCTGAAAAGTCATATTTTACATAAGTATACAGAAGTAGAACTCCTAGGTTAAATTTACACTCATTTGGTCCAATCTCCAGTCTTTGGCTAAACACCTCAAGCAAAACTTAAGTTGCTTTCTTTCTCTTTAACTTCCTCTTATATTTCTATGGGGACATTGGACAAGACATAAGGCATAGGCTTTCTAAAGAAATTCATACTCTGCTTTAAATAGTTAATTACTCTCGCCGTGTCTCCGGCGGTGTGTGGATGTGGATGGGGGGACGCTTCTGTCTGTCTGCCTTTCTTTTTTTTCCAGTAGGGGCAGGCCTATATATTTTGCAGCTCATGTCTGAAAGGCTGGCTCCAAGCGCTAGGGGTGGGCTCTCGCTCTCTGATGGTTTTCCAGTGAGTATTTGTCAGGTCAGACTGTGCACCGCCCGGCGGTCTCCGCTCCTCTCCCCGGGTTATTTATTACCTCTCTCCCCCGCCGGCAGCGCTGCGGCTCCGGGGCCGCTGCCAACAACGGCGCAGAGGCGGGGGCCCCGTTAGGGGGGTTCCCGTCGGACGGTGAGGGGAAAGGAATGGACGTGAAATGCATTTTGAGGAAGGACAGAATTTCAGGCTTATTACGTGACAAAGTAACCGTCCTCGACATTTTCAGTAAACATCCTTTTATAGTTTGACTGATCTCAGTAAACCCAGGAGTGAACTAGGTGAATTATTGGTTTATATATTAAGTTCAGTCCTTTTTTTCTGTTTTTGTTTTCAGAAATAGTGAAACATTGTATGGCTGGAAATATAGTAACAAGTGTAGTAACCCATAATCTCATATTGTCACAGTTAGTGCTGAAATAATTAGTCAATTAATTGATTATGAGAGCACCAATTGCCAACAGTTTTCATCTACTTGATTAATCATTTAAGTAATTTATTAATGAAAATACCAAACATTCACAGGTTCCTGCTTTTCAAATGGCTGCTTTTCTAAATCACTGTAAATCAAATATCTTTGGGTTTTGGACTGTTGGTCACTTAAGCAAGCTATTTGAAGATGTCACCTTCGTATCTAAATTATGATGGGCATTTTTGAGTTTTTGCTGGCATTTTATAGGCTTATAATGAAAGTAATCATCAGTTGCAATAACTATAGTTACACTTACAGCAACATGAACTCCAGTTCATTCAGAAGTCACATAAACTGACAAAAAAGAAAGAAAGAACAGTGGAGTTTAAATATCTGAATATATAAACTCCTCAACATGTTGTGATATTGGCAAATCTATGACGTAACATTAGTATAACATAATATTAACACATTGGAAGCGACCGGGTTATGATGTATCTCAATATTGATTATTTGTCCCACCTAAAAAGAAAAACTCTGTCTTTAAAAGGCTGAATTTTGTTGTGATTATTTTTCTCCAGGTGGATTCCTGTCATGAAATAGAGAAAATGTTTCCTCAGTTTAAAATGTTGATGGGTTTGGTATCAGACCCTGAGAATCTTAAGAGTTAGGGGTTTTGTATTGTCAACTCACCAAATGAATCACCAGCAGTCAGTAATATAGAGAGAAACTGTAACAGAGGAGGAGACACCAGTGTGTCCGGCAAGAGTAAGCCAGTAACCCCAGTAGTATTTTTGCATTTTGAGTAACAGGCTCACATTCTCAGTTTTGCTGTGAAATCTAAAACCACACCTATTCTACTGAAAAATCATCATTATATCATGTTAAATATTACAAAACTAATAGACTATTATAACTAGATTATCAGAGCCCATGCTTTCAGTGTTTTTTCTCTGCTCTAAATTGGTCTGAAATGTAATCAAAGTCTTGGGGCTAGAATTAAAAACTCTTTCAATTGTGCCACATAAGCAATGTAAGCAGAAGTAACTGGCTGTTGACATAAAAAAAGATACCTGTTTACTGTAATATAGTACTGATATTGGGATTTCCTAATTCATTGTAAATTTGTGGGGTATAAGAGCAGCGTGTGGGTTTTTCTGTGGTAATATTTTTTTCTTTTTAGATACACAGGACGCTGCTATACTGTAGTAAAAGAAGTAAGAAAAGGTTAAAAGAGGTAGAAAGGTTAAACGAGGTTTCCCCATCGCATCGAACATTTTTTATGAAAGAGACACAAAGGCTGATGGAAAAATCTACTCAGTTAACACCGAACTGATTTTTGAAGATGTGAAAGTTGAAGTGTCGTCACTGTAGAAGTTTGGGGAACCCCTCCGTGATGAGCCACTGAGAATGAGTCACGATCAGGGACTGGGAGTGGGCGGAGGAGTGGGCATGGGTGTCCCCTTTATGACTGGTTTCATCAGGGCTCTCCCGATGGTGCAACCTCGAGCACCAACGCACGCATCAACGAGGTTTCCATCGAGACATTTCGATGCGGTGAGGGCTGGTTTGATAAAGAGAGAATCAAAGAGCTTCTCATTTGAAATGTAGTGTTCCACTTCCTAGAAACGGCTTTGTAAACATACGCCGTAAATGTCAGCAACTCATGATTTATGTCAGTGCTACTGCTCGGTGTACTCACCAACATGTGGGAAGTGACATTATTGTTTAGTTGAAAAATGTTGCCTTTCGATTTCATTTTTCAGACCATGTTCAGTGTAAAAGTACCGGGAAGCTTTTGGAAAGTGATTTCAGGTCACTTTCTTTTTTTTCTTCTTTAGCTGTGTAAAATCTGTTTCAGTCTCTTCCTGATCCACAAACCCACTAATTCCATTACATTCCCTTCAGACATCACAGCTCCTCAGTTCCAAAAGGAAAAATGTCAATCTACGGTCAGTCATAGTCTTTGGTGAGGTAGCTGGCATGTGTTTTTGTAAATGTCTGCCGTGTGTTTGCCTGCCTGTTCCTGGCTGTAGGCATTATACCAGTTCTGGCCAGGCTGTGGTCTCTGGCCTTCCCGTGCATCGCTTCCGCCTGTGGTGTGGCGTGCCTCCTTCCTGTGTGTTTCAGAGGCAGTTTGGCCTGATTTATAGGCCCCTGACACACAGCGCTTTGGACCCCACCTCTGCTGCTGGAATGGCTATCCCATGTGTTGGTGGTGGATCCACCTGGGTGGTTCTCCACTGATGGGGGTCAGATGTGGTCCTGCTCACGAGCTCCAGGAGCTCAGGGGAACATGCCCTGCAGACAGTTTGGAGAGAAAGTGCTCTCAGAAAATGTGGTTCCAGGCTGAGGAAGTTTTACCTAAAGCAGCAAGCTTGCAGCAGCAGTTTCACATACCTTATGATCTGTTCTTTTGAAATTTTCTACACCTGCTTGCAACCCAACATTAAATCAAAATACAAGTCAAAGAACATTGATAAAAGTTAGGTTTTGGTTAGTGTAAGAATTTAACTTTTTAAACAACTGAACCACAAGTCAACTTATTTTCTGAAAATAAATTCAGGACTCACCCACGGTCACTATAGTCTCAAGCACGTCTTCACCGACCCACCATTTTGCCATTCCCAAAGTTAAACGTCTCCCTTTTTGTAATATCTGAACAAACAACATCACACCGACTTATGCTGTAGTTTTTGTAATTAGAAACAAGACAAGGTTAACACCTATTGCACTTGGTTAAACAGGTTTCACACTGCTCCGTCTGTGCTTCTAAAGAAAGGCTTTAAAAGAACCCTAAAATATAACCGCTTTTTTTAAGTTGATGTTTAAGTGCAGCTTTATGTAAAACATGAGGGGGAGTTTAACACCGACAGCTCCGTGCACACTGCTGAATAGTTTCAGCAGTGGCTCACTGATGCGGCCGAAGCAGGTGAGTATAAGTTGGGGGAGAGTGAGCAAGATGGTGTCACTGTAGGTGGAGTATAAATTTAGACACGGGAACAGAAAACACCCTGCGACTAATGTCATGGGTAGATCTGGTGTGTGCCTGTGACTTCTATGATCCTGACCATCTCTCTTCAAAGGTGAAGGTCTAGTTTAAGGCTGCTGCTGTTAGTGTTTGGCTTTCAAATGATATAAATGAGTTATTTTTGGCAGAATTGGACACATGTAGATCTATTTGCCTAAAAGTTGGAAGCCTGATTTAGGTCTGTTGTTATGGGGCTTTAAAATAATCATAAATTACCATCATTTTTTTTGGGGGGGGNNGGGGGGGTTGTACATATGAAGAAACTATTTAAAGGTAAAAGCCTGATTCCAGGCAAGTGTTGGACTTAAAAAAAACTCATAACTCATTGTATGGTCTTGGTAAATGGTAAATGTGAAGACACAGTTGTTGAAACCAGTTTTAGATTCAGTTGCATGGGTGGAAATGACAGTTTACTTCCTCATGCTCACTAATGATGGTTCCTCCATTTTACGCACCGAAGCGCCGTCCCTCGCAGACCCCCCTCCTCTCCGTGGCTCTCGCCGAGCCTCCGCTGTTTAAATGGGCCAAGTTGAGAAGCGGCGGAGAGTGCAAATCTTGTTTGGTCTGGGTCTGTGAACTTCAGCGTGACTTCAACGACATACACAGGGGTTAAAAACAACTCTTTCCAAACTTTCAACTGTATTAATGTTGCGCAAATACTACTCAGGAATATCAAGCCCGATACGTTTGGCGTATGTTTCTGATTAACACCACATTGGTTTAAGTAACAGGAGTCATGTTCTATTATCAGCTTCTTTTTTATTGTCTTCATTGGCTGTGAAATTGTATCGTGGCCACATGTAAACTCCCCATAACTGGCACATCGAGTGCGTTATTTTTTAAGATTGCACTGCCGATTCAAAATTTTGCCTCTACTCGGTGATTATATAAAAAAAAATCTTCTAATTTCCCCAGAGGCAAAGAAATAAGAGACACGACGTGTAGCTGCGACTGGTAATGATCGCCGTAGGTAGCATAATGTCCGGTGCTCAAGGCTACCCAGCATGTCAGGTATTAACAGAGCGAGTGTGATTAAATGTGGGAGGTAGGAGCTGTGAGGCTGGCGGAGAGCGCTGCTGCCGCTGCGAGCTGCAAACTACTGAATGGGAATCTCTCCGGCAACTTCACCAGACCGCTGTCTCACGGCGACACGGGGGCTCTGCGTAAAACCAAGCGGCGCGTCTCCAAGTCTGGATCAGCCCCACTCACAGACGGAGAGGACGCTCAAGTTGGATCGGGCGAGCAGCTTTTCACTTGTTACCGGCGCTCGGCTCCCACTAACATGCCTGCCATCAAAAAGGAGAGGCTGGATGGAGACGACATGGCATTGACTGCGTTCAACCAGTCCGAATACCTGGCCCCTTTAAATGCCACCGCTATCCCCGTAGTGACCCCGCATCCGCCGCCCTACGACCACATTTTCGCCCATCACCGCGCGTATTTGGGGCTCCACGACTCGGCGCTGCATCACCAGCACCTCCACCATCACACGGACGACTTAATGCTGGAGAGGTTCTCCTCCATCCCCGACTTTCAGCCCTTCTTCGACAACGGGGAGCCGTGCATCGAGGTGGAGTGCGGGGAAAACAAGGCTTTGCTTTATATCAATAAATTGTGTCAAGGTAGTAAAGGACCCTCAATTAAATACAGGGGCGAGTGGCTTACCCCCAACGAGTTCCAGTTTGTCAGTGGACGAGAGACTGCCAAAGATTGGAAACGGAGTATTAGACACAAAGGTAAGAACAACATTCACTGTCCTCACGGTTCGTTGGTAGAGAGGGACACCTCATCGTCAATTAAACACTTTTTAGACGCCGCTTATTCTGGGCACAAACTTAGTCTCGTGGTTCGGTGCGGAGTTTTGGAGTGAAAGGGTTACAGCAGTCAGTGCGTAAGGAGACAGATGAGAAAAGGCGCATATCCTCCACATACCCTCCGAGGCTTTGACACAGAGTTTGGGCTGCGATCATACACCAAACCGGGGCATCTGGAGTAGGCTGCGGCGGGACTGAGGTGAAAAGTTAGACTTAGATAATCAAATGTGTGACAGTTGAAATATTTGTTTTCCTCTTTATAGATGAATCGTTCTGTTAAGTGCAGCTGCACTTGTGCATGGGTGTTGACACTTTTACGCATGGCATGTTAGATTTGAGAGAGATTTTTTTTGAAAATGAGCGTTTAGTTTGTTCACTCATCGACACAGCCAGCGTTGAATGTGATAATTCTGCAACCAATTCAAATATTCAACAAAAATATTCAATGTAGGATATCGCTGCTTTTAGCCATAGACGCATTTTGTGGGTGTTTGTTAGATTTTGTGTTGACAGCATCAGTACAGTGATACTGTTCCGGTATTTTTTATGTTGTCATTTATAGCCTAGTATTTTTATGCAATAATTACGCATGGTGCTCGCACCCCCTCACCACACACACACACACACACATGGTTACTCAGGCAGAACTGACACGCGTTAAAATGTGTGGGGGGAGGGTGTCGCCCCCAGGTCAAAAATGGTAGCCTAATAGTTTAATATACCGATTCCTATAGACAGATGACAGTAGGCTGCTGTCTCTCTGGCTCACCACACTGGGCTATGGGTAGAATTAAACTTCCTGGCAGAAATGTAGAGAGATGAGTGAAGTTTGTTTTTTGAAGGGACTGACTTCCTCAGATATATTCTGAGCTTAATGGATGATTTTTGACAATATTTGTCTCGAAAACTTTGAGTCCTGAGATGATGGGTTGAAGGAAAGGGCCCATTCTGAAGCAAGGTGATAAAACGTTACCACATGCTGTGTCATGGAGGAGATGAGATTACTGGCTTGAGAATATGGTTGGTAGTATTCATTAAAAGTGTTTCTCTTGTTTTTTTTTTTCCAGGGAAAAGTCTGAAGACTCTTATGTCCAAAGGAATCTTACAGGTGCACCCTCCAATCTGTGATTGTCCTGGTTGTCGAATTTCATCTCCAGTGGTAAGAATATCTCATCTTCTGTCATACTGCTGTTACTGCTGTAATATTTTTATGTACTTGTGGAGTCAACGTGTTAACTAGGAGAAGCAACATGGAAAAATATAGTTTTAGTTTGACTTGAGGACAACTTTTTTCCTGCGGATATGCAGTATATATCGAAAGGTTAAAAGATGCTGGATTGTTCACTGTGGCGGTCAAGAATTCTCCTCATTGGTGAAGGTTGTAACTTGTCCGTGAGCACAATGCAAGCAGACAGAGCTTGAAGACATATTGATATTATACAAATATGGTAAAAGACTAGATGTATTCTGGTATTTGTTATTGTAATATCGTCTTTCATCGTTAAGTAATACAAATGTTTTTCATTGTTTTTACTCAGTTAAATTATTAATGAATAGCTGCACTTGCTTTGCTATCATATGAAGTCAAGTCAGTTTTATTTATATGGCACAGAAACACAAATTTTCCTCAAATGGCTTCACAATCTATACTCTTGTTACTAATTTGTTTATTTATTTATTTAGTTATTTTTTCCGCATATAGTCCATAATTTAGGTTTAGTCGAGCTTGTATGAAAGCAGGGCTAGGCATACTAGTATTTCATAGCAATATTTGTGTTGTTACCCAGCTCTACAGACATGAAACAGTGGGTGAGTGTGTAAAAGTGTACGAGTGCATATTGGAGCACTGTCTTTTCTTTGTAACCTTGATGGTGAAGACCCTACAGCCACACGTGTCAACTTTGATGCTAATTTTTCTCAGCATGAATATCAAATCCACTTTCAGCCTTTCACTGATGCGGAGTATCAAACAGCCTTTTATTCAGAGGCATTGAGCTGTCCAGTACGGCTGTTTGACGTTAGGTGTCGTTGGTTGGGCTCTTCTGTCCCATTGAATCAGTTTCCTCACCTGGCTGTTGAACTTTTGTTTGCCTAGTGCTTCCCTCAGGGCTCGGCCAGGGGCACGATGCCAAACCTTGAGGCCGTGCAGGTGTGTCACGATTACAGCATCACCACTCTGTGTGTGTTTGAGTGTGTGTGTGTGTGTGTGTCAGCTTTGAGCAAGCACACTGCCGGCTCACCGTCGCCAAATCTGTTCACACAGGTGCGGTGCTGTGTGTGTGTCTTTGCATGTGTGTGTGTTTTTATCACCACGGAGCGCATCTGTCGTCGCTCCCAAGCACTAATCTTGAGGGAAGGGTGTAAGAGGCTTAGCGAGCTACTGAGCGTGGCTACTGCTGATTATTGTGTGCGAGGCACGCAAGGCAAAGGCGGTTTAGATAAGCCGGAGGTGTTTGAGTGATACAGGTAAACTGGTGACATTTTTCACAGCCAAGAATGAAGACCTGCACCCTAACACATAGGGTTCAGGCAAAACGAATTACCTGAGGGAGGCAGGGGGCAAAGAAAACAGACAGTAGAGAAATGCTCATGTCTTATTTTTTCACAGAAGGATTTGAGAATCTGAGCATGTTTGCTTATGTTTAGGCTTATTACAGATATCAGAGTGATTGGCTTTTGGCTTGCTGGGGCTTGTACAGTTGCACTTCAATTACAGCTGTGACGGAGTAAAACTTTGTTATTGACGTAAGCAGGGATATGAGAGCCTTAAGGTTGTTGTTGTAGCCTTCTCTCCCTCTCTTCTTTTCCTTGTCTGGTGGTGAAGCCTGAAGTCTAACCCACCAAGTGAATACCACCGTGACACTTTCGCACACACATCCACACACACAGGCTAAGTATGTTGGCAGTTCCATGCGAGGCGGTGAGGGTTAGGCAGAGGAGGGAAGGCAGCGGGACTTGTATGGCCTGTACTGGCGTCTCCCTCTCTCCCCACTGCCTCCCCTCAGGGCATGGCAGCCAGCACTCCCTCACTGATGAGCTCTCTCTCGCTCTCTTACTCACACACACACACACACACACACACAGCACACACTGCCTACTGACACAAATTACCTCATGCAGTCATTTATTTTGAAAGTTTGACGGCTGAACTTTGAGTGATCTTGTTTCGCTATAGGCATGAGGCAAGCGATCATAAAAAAAGTGCAGCAGCTGGTGGGAAGACTTTTCACCTGCCTGCTCAGAACTCGTGGAAGTTAATTTGCTGTGTCGGCCCGGGCACAAGCTGTTTATAACGGCACGACACAAACTGAACTGTTATTACACGCAACAGTTTTGAATTTAAATGTGCTGATAATGTTGTTTATCCCCACTCTGAAATTAAATCAGTTTATGAATATGCTGTTGATGAGTAGCCGTCAAGGTGTGTTAGCTTTCTATTAAACCTGTTATTATGTGATAATCAGGTGCTTAAATGATTTCTCCCTCTTGGCAGCTTTAATTGTTATTAAAGTTGTTAGATGCTGCTTATTTTGTGCGTTTGGGACCATGTGTCATTCTTTTGCCTCTATACAATGTAATATTCAAGATTGTGTATGCATGTTAAAGTGTATCCTCAGCTGTGTGTGTGTTTGTGTTTTAGTCTGTACACATGTATGTGTTAGTTTGTATCTGTGTCTTTAAGCGTGCATGTCTGTGATTATTTGTACGCCCGCGATGGCTTGCTGACTTGCTGTGCGTGCGTGTGTGTGTTCGTGCGTGTTTGTGTGTCTCCTCCCGGGAGAGCTGGGCTTCCTCTGCTCTGTTATTTCAGCGGAACTGGCGGAGGCCGGGAGGAAATTACACTCCCCTCCTCCGGCTCGTAAAGACCTCCTCCAATCAAGGGCTCCTCTTGCAAAGTGGAATTAAACACACACACGCTCACACACGTCTACGCACAAACACAGACGTACACACTTTTGACTATAACTTATAGTCTATCTCATTACATTTTCATAATGCCATTTCCAGTGGGGTTAATGGGGAAAAGATAATTAAAATTAAAGTGCACCATATTGAGTGAAATAATAGAAGTTGAGCTGTTATGTGATGTGGAGTCATCTTCATAGATCAACGACCTACTGTACACTGCTTCTGTTTTATGTGTTGTGTGTTTGTGCGCGTGCCCGCATGCGTGTTGCTGAGGCTATGTTGCTATGGTAACACCGGAATCGGTCATTGGCCCAGAAGCGTGCAGAACTGTGGTCGTGCCGAGTGTATTTGTGCACTTTTGTGTGCTTCTCTCCCTGTGTATCGGACAAATTAGAGATTAAGTGAGACTAATGATCTGTTCATTCACCGTGGGTCTTAATCTCATTTATAGAGATCAATACCAATTGGAATATTTGTCACACATAGAAATACAGTAACAGTCATACACACACACATGCAAAAACTCTTTTGTGCCTCTTGTTGTCTTTCTATCTATGAATACTTCAGTTAAAATAAACAGTTTAATTTAGCAAATTAGCCTTGAGCTTCCACTTGTCATTGATGGAGAGCTATATGTGTAAGTGTTTGCGTGTATGTATGAACATTCTCTGTGTGAGCTTCTTAAAGTGTTTTGCGCATTTGCACACTATATCTGGATGTGTGTGTGTGTTTGGGTGTGGACCCTGTTAGCAGGCGGCTAAAATAAGTTGGAGCATCTGTCTATCAGCCAAATGTGGTTTATCACGACAAAGCCAACTGCGATATTTCTAAAAACCCTCCTCCCAACATCTGTGTGTGTGTGTGCGCACAGAAGTGTGTTTGCGTTTGTTGTTCGCTCTGCGATTTCCTCTGATAGTTGCAGGCTCGCTTTGTCACATCAAGCCTTTGCAGACAGTACTGTCCTTTCATAGTTTTACTTTCATACATCCATCAATACACTCAAGCAAGCACACACATACTGTACATCAATGTTGTTATATGAGTTATATGTACAGTTTCTGATATTATCAAAGGTTGTCAGCGATGTAACGGTGTAACAAAGTAGATAAGTTCTGCATTTATTGATCATCATATATAGTATATACTGTATATTTAAATATATTATAAAGAATATGATTTTTTTGTTTATTTTTGTTTTCGTTTTGTTTATACTAATAATGTGCTAAAAAGTCATCATGAGAAAGATTAAAAAGGTAAAGCCTAAACTATTGGCCAGCATAAATGAGGGTCATCTGAGTTTATTTGGGTTTTCCCTCCACAACATAACTGATGCTCCTCATTCAAATGGTCCATACCTTTATTTAATAAATGAAGTATAGCTGCGTGTTAAGTTGTGCGTGACTTGTCTAGGCCTCAGCAAAGCGGATGTTCAAACCTTGAAGAGGTGTTTTAATGCTGTTGCAGTGTATTTAGTGGAGATATTTCAAGTTTGCTGAACTTTACATGAGATTTTAGTAATTGAGGATGAAATTTTACTCTTGTGGGGACCAACACAGGAGAAGACATCAGTTGAATTTACCAACCACAACTTCATGCTCGCCTCCACTTCCCCCGTTTTTGTCTGTGGAGAGAAAGGCCCAGTTGTTACCTGTCCGTAAAGCTCCCCTGCGGCAGCCTCGGTGGGCCTATCCAAACACAGGGAGAGAGAGAGAATAAGGGAGGAGGAAGGAGAGAAAGAAACTAGAGGGAAAGGGGAGAGCGAGAGGCGCGCTGGCATGCTTGACTGCACTGCCACTGACCTCCCAGCGCCGCCCTAGCAGCCCCCCCCACCACCACCTCGCCGCCTCTCGCCCTCTGTGCACCACCCCCCTCCCCCTACTGCTCCCCCCATCCCCCTCCCCTTGCCCTGTGCCGCTCCACTGGGCTGCAACTGCCCGCTCGGCTCAGCGCGTGGGGGCCGAGGGTGCAGGAGAGCATGAGTGTGTGTGTGTAAGTGTGTGTGTGTCTGTGTGGGAGGGGGAGGCGGGGGACTTGGTCGCATGCCTGTCCGCCCTACAGTGCTTTCTCACTTTTTTTCTCTTTCTCTCACACGGCCTTGAACAACCAAGTGTTGCCTAAAGTCTGTACATAAACCACATACACACGTGCGCGCGCGTACACACATACATTCATCCAGAATCAGACTTATTTTGCAAAGTACAAAGTACATTTGCACTTATAAGGAGTTTTACTTGATAAGGTTGGTGCCTGATCTCATGGCAAATTTATAGCTGCATTTCTGAAGCCATGGATCTTCTTTGTACAATATGTATGAAATAATGCACAGCATATGGAGCTACTCAGGCAGTATTTTAAAATCAAACTAGAATCTTAAAGGAAACATCTACCATTACCTCATTCTAAATAACTTCCTCTAACCAAAATTTATCCAAAACTTCAAAAGAACTGACTGAAAATATAAAGCTTAGATCTGTAGTGTTTCTTTAGTAATATGTCTTTAATATATCCATCTGTATGGTAGAGTGAGGGGGAAACATTTACCGTGGTTGGAGATGCTCTCCATACTTGCCTTTTTGAAAATGAAAAATGAGATTGGTGGAGTCACACCTGTTGACAAAAACATATATTCATGCTCGTGTTACTTGGTTGGGTGATATTTTTTTCACTGCAAACCGAGAACAACAAGACAGCAAGCGCTTCACAAATGTTACGCTAGACACTGTCATCTTTGAGTCACTTTTGTCACTTTTGAGTTCGAACCTTCAAAATGTGACACATTGCAGTGTCACAGGAAATTTTTAGTGCTCACGTGTACATGTGTCATTGCAAATAATGACGTCATTATTGATGGGATATGCTATGAAAAGTGGTATAAAATTTAAATATGGTTTTGCACAATAATGGGAAAAATGGGGTTAAAAATTGTATAAATGACCATGTGTGGCAGTACTAGTGTGTTTGAATGCTTTTGGCGGGTGTGTATAGGTGTTTGTGGTGGGGGAATGTGTTCATTCCTCTATCTCTGTATGTAAAAGTGTCTATATGAGCATTATATTCTTATTACAGAGGAGTTCAACATGTTTCTAATTACATATCACAGCCGTTCTTGATCTTTGCTGCTCTTGCAGATATTGCAGTATTTGTTTCCGTGCACACTAATAATTTGATTATATCCAGATCAGGCAAATATAAGGCTCGTCAGTGTTTCTGTGGCCTGTACAGTATAGTATGCCTTTGTCTGATTTCTTTTGTCTGATTTCTTTGAGCATGCACCACAAAGGTCACAGAGTACAGTGGATGCAAATGGGTGTTTCTCTAAACAAACAGTGTCATGGCTAGTGGTGAAGAAAAAGGAAACGCCAAAATTATTTTGGGATGACAGCAAAATGGCTTTCATGTCACTAAAACTAACACGGAGTAATAGAGATTGTATTAAGGTGCTCTGTGAATTCACCAGAGCAAAAAAACAATAAACACAGAGTCGCTCCATTTTCTTCTTGTTTTGTGGCACCAATAAGAGATTTTCTACTGGCGACTCCAAATCCTTACAGACATCATCCTGACTATCAAACACATCATATAAACTTTATTATTGGGTTACTGGGGAAATCTGGTTACTGCGAGCCATGTAAACACTTAAATCAAACTATTGCTTTAATCTGATTATTCGCAGTAATCAGGTCAGACTGGTCATGTTTGCATACTGAGTGATCTCAATTCGATGAAAGCTGACAAATTTGTAGCTAATCACCTTTCATAGGTGCACCTGTGAAAATGTCAGGACGGCCGGTGAGTCAGAGATAAGCAGGTGAGACTAAACAGAGTAAGAATTTGTAATTTATGACAAACTGGATCTCAGGCCCACACAAACATACAGCAGACAAATTGTTTGTTATAGTCGTGTTTCAGAGCTCTCATGTGAGCACGGTAATGACCGCCTCACCCCCCTCTCCCACCCTCCTCACGCTCATTTTTTTCCCTCTCTCCTTCTCTGTCGTCTCCTCATTCCCCCTCCCCCTTTCCCCTAGTGCTCGCGCCAAGTCGGCCCGCCATCCCGCCTCCACACACACATACACACACACACACACACACACACACACACATACACACACATGCTGCGAGGTAACGGCAGACAGGCGCGTGACTCATTAGGCATTCGTCCCCCAGGGAGATCGCTGGGGGGGCGCGTGCGAGGGAGAGAGAGCGCCGCAGCTGCAGGAATGTCACGGGCGGCTACCGCTGTGTGTGCGTGTTGAGTGTGCGCATGTGTGTGTGGGTGTGTGCTCGCTAATGTTGGTTGGAGCCAGCGGCAGGGCACTGCACCTTTCAGGAAATAACGCAAGGAGAGAGGAAAAAAACACACTTATTAGTCCTCTTTTCCACCAAGAGCTCATTTAAAAGTCTGAAATAAATTTAGAGAGAAAACATTAGATTGCCTTATAATTTCTGCTTGGATTTAAACGCCTTTGCTCGCCAACATGTAGCCGTGGTACTAGCCTGTATTGTTTTTCACTACAAGGACATTTCGTTGCTTTTAAACCAAACCCTTGCTATAAATTTATGAATTCAGGACGCCACCCAAATGAGTTACAGGAACGTATATGGCTGCTAATGTAGGCACATTGCCCACCATACGTAATCGCCGGATTAATCTTTTCTTTGAAGTGTTGCACATATCTACATATTATTCAATAAGAAAGTGTGCAGATGATGTTTTTGGCCCTTAAAAGACCATATCAAAGTACTTTTGACTCCGTGTCATCTCAAGACTGTCGCCAATAAATCAAGTCTTATCATTTCAAAATAGTGTAACTTGCTAAAAATAGAGAAAAACTGAAAAAAAGAAAAAGACAAAAGGTTATAATGTGAAAAAGTGTTTTAAGAGGCAGGATGTAAACATGTAAACAAGTAACTTGTAGGCCCATTGCCCTCAACAGTTGTGGCTGGCTTTGATTAGATGTTTAATGCATGAAGAGGGTACAATAAACTGTAATGTCAAATCTCTTACAAACCGCAAGAGATTTTACATCACTGCAGCAATATGAATGTGTTGTACACAAATACAATAAGTTGAGTGAAATATCTGTGTAGATTTCTCAAAGCCTGCTGGCTATTACCTATATTATGAAACTTTCAAATGTCTTCCCACAAGTGTTCAACATTAATGGAAGTGAACGGTGTTGTGCGAGGCAGGCTGAGATAAGCAAACACTGTATACACTCGTTTGTTAGAGACACTATTGGGTAATGGTAAGAAGTCAATGTGGTTGTTTTATAATGAACACCTGCACTACTGGTTGCCCTTTGTGTCATTCACCATTTTCAAGTTTAAGTTCTAGTGTTATTCTCAGAACATACTGTATCTACAGGAGAATTAATGTATTATATGAGTATATGAATGTAAATGAATGAGAGTATTTATGTGTTTATGGGAAGTGTGAATGTGTTTGAATGTTTGTCCTGTACTGATATGACAATTTTAATTGTCTGTCTAGATTGTGTAATAAGTTGGTCAGTGTGTCCCTATGCATGTGCATCAGTATGTATGTGTGTCTTTTTTTGCTTGTAAATGTGAAGCCCAGATATATTTCTTGGCTGCCTCACTGTCAGACAGAAAGCGTGGGAGGTGATATTCATAGAGGTGCTTTTAGTGGGACTTTTATGAGAGACTTTTTTCCATGGCTGAAAGGAGGTTGACCACACACAGTAAGGTTGCCTCTGTGCACACGCGTGTGTGTTTATGTGTGCACGTACGAGCCTGAGCGCTCAGGCGCCCTTCCTTTGAGCGCTCCTACGTGGGCTGCCAGGGGTGTGTTTTGCTTCGTGTTTTGTTTCGGAGAGCCCTCCCCCGTGCTGCGGAAGTGTTGCCGGAAGCAGTGGGAGCTCACCCCCAGTTCTGCGTCAGTGCCACTAAAGAAAGGATCGGGGCTTTCCGGGAGGAGAGAAGAGGGAGGAGGGGG
>NTHP01000005.1:2069028-2084291 GCA_003416845.1 Oplegnathus fasciatus | reverse complement strand
GTGTGTGTGTGTGTGTGTGTGTGTAGGTGGTGAGGGTTATGCGCATGTGCAATTGTGCGTTTTCCCTGATGATGTGAGGAGAGCAATAAAGAGACTTGGAGGTGGAGAATTTGTATTTAACAGATGTGTGTGTTGACAGATGTAACTGTGGTTGCATCTATGGTCTGTTGTTTCCTCCCTCTAACGCCCTGTCGGAGCTCCAGCACTAACTTCCTACAGCGGGGCCTTTTGTGGAGGCAGCAGAAGTATCAGAAAGTGATCCACTGTCCTCAAATGCTGGAGCAGAACTTGTAGAAAGCTCTGACAGGAAAGAAGAAAGGAGGAAAAAAACTCTTTTCTGGCAAGGCATGATAAAAAAGAGAAAGGAGAGAAATGTGCAGAACTCTGTGGCCTGCTCATCCTGGGGGATGTTTTCATCTTTCTCTGTCTCCCCCCTCCCTAGCTCTTTTTAATGTCTGCCATTTGAGAGACTCCAGAGGGGCTGCACCTGTTTGCCTCTTGGCTAGGAGCCCCCAAATCCCTCCTCCTGCCCCCGCCTGCCACTCATGCTGCCGCGCCTCCTGGGATGGAAGGAGCGGGGGAAGGAGGGAGCGGGGAGGAGTGGTGGAGAGCGGGGTTGCGTGTGGTGGAAGGGATAGCTGGAGGGCTTGAAGGCGTCCGGGACTAAGAGCAGAGATGTAGGCACATAGAGAGAGAGAGAGAGAGAGAGAGAGAGAGAGAGAGAGGGGAATATAGTTTCAAATCCAAGTCCACTCCACACCGGACAGACCTTACTTCTGTGGAGCTTTCTCTCTCTCATGTTTTGACTCACCACATTCTCTTTCATTTCTGTATTTTCTCTCACCTTTTCTCTTCTCTCCCCTGTACAAACCCACATCCGCTCTTCCCTGTTAACTTTTCTCCTCAGCCTATCTTTCCCCTGCTCTTCTCCAATTTCCTCCCCCGGCTCAGTGTCTTCTACAGTCTCCATCTCTCTCCCCTCCCATCTCTACTGCTCCTCTTTCTCCCCTCCTCCCTTCTCTCTGTGATAGGACCATGTTAATCTGCAGTGACCTCTTCAGGTCACATTAAAGGTCTCCCAGCTTCACTTCCTAACGCCCCTAAGGCCACACTCTGCTCTTTATCCCTTCTTTTCTCCGCTTACTCCTGGCAGCTTTGGAGCAAAATAAACACTCAGTTCGCCAACCAACTTTTCTCCAATCAGTTTGGTTTTAGAGTAGAAAAATATGGTAAACGTGACTTCTGTGTTTGGTGCTGGTGAAAGAAACCGCTTGTTTACTCCAGTTACTCCTTTTCAGCAGACATAACCAGTTGACCTAACATAGAGTATTGGAGGTTTTTTTCAGTATTACTTTATAATTGATTCACAAAAGAGTACACACGACTTTTTAATATCTGGCTGGAGGCTGAATGTCAATATCACAGATTATGTTGTTTTGGTTTCAGTGTAGCTCACGGGTGCCAGCTACACTGATGTTTCTATCATTGCCGTTGAACCAGTTTTTGCAGGAAGGTTGTAAATTATTTGAGGTTGTGATGAGGATACTCTAAAACGATATTTTGTGTTAAATGATTTAATGCAGTTGTTCCAAACCTTTTTTGTCTGATGTAATCACACAGCCCTGTCAGATGATCTCAAGTGCCTCTTTATTGAGCCAAATGTGTTCATTTGAACTGATTTAGAACTGGATGTTTTTTAACACTATTAATTATATAAAAGTAGATATTGTTACAATAGTTTTTCTTCATACGATTGAATTGTCTTAACTGTTTAGGTCAGTTTGGTCAAGTTTGCGTCCTTATACAATCACTTGGAGTGGCAGAAGCTAGACGTTTTAATCAGCTAAACGATTTCAACCATTTATCCATCACTTTTAGCTAACTATATAGACTTCTCACTTGCTAACTAGTTTTCAATCTTAACAGGAAGTGTTAGGTGTTACATCTGTAGATATATATTTTTTGGTCAAATTGCAATCTCTATTTTTTCAAATTAGTTGAGCTACTCCACAATCTTTCCACGTACTCCCTGACAACTGCAGAAGTACCCCCTGAGGTACAAGTGCCCTTGGTTGGGAATTACTGATTTAATGTATTCTTTTAGGAGGTGTTTAATAAGCAGGATAATAGAACATAAAATAGCAGGTCAGTACTGCAAAATAAAACTAAGATCTCTTTACGTTGGAGTCTTGATTGGTCCTGAATGTATGTACAGCAACTTAAAAAAAGACACACGTTAATGGTCAAAATAAGAAAAAAAAAATGCTGTAGGTACATTAAATACAAGCAAAGAAACACATTCAACAATTTGACAACCTGTAAATGAATCCTGTTGCTGAAGTGTCTCTTTTTTCATTGTGCAGAACCGCGGGCGCTTGGCTGAGAAACGCACCATCCCCCTGCCCCCCAACCGAATGCCCAAGAAGGAGCTGGCCTCCATCTTCAGCAGTGACGACAGTGAAGGCAGCGAGCGGGCTAGTGGGGATCATGCCCACATCAAACAAGAGGACGAGTTGCATTACAGTATCATGAGAAAGAGGTGAGGCATCTATGACTTTTTCTATGGCCATGACAGTACAAGCATTTTACCAGATACCAGTTAATATCCCAGACTTTTTAGCTTTTTCACTTCTTTCATTTTCTTTCCTTTTTCTGTTCGTGTTTAGCAGACACTGATGCACATTGTCGTATTGCGGAGGCCTTTATTGGGCCTGTAAATGCATACGTTGTATAGTGAAATCCCCACAAGAAGAAAATGTCATGCTAGCTTCTGAGGTGTCACTTTTGTTAAAAAATAATGAACAATAATAAGTCATCTGTATTGTTTGCTTCTCTTCAGATCTTTCTCTTCAGCAGAACTTCTTTCCTTTTTTTTTAAAATGGCACCTCAGACGTGTGCATAGTATTTTCATCAAAAGTGATTTTAGGATAATTTTGAGGTGTTAAAGGCACATTCTGAGGCGAACAGACAAAGAACCGTGTTTCAAAAATATACCTATGGCTTTTGCTTTGGGATGTCTAATGGAAGGATGTGTGCTGAGCTTTGAAAGTGTTAATTGGTTTGTTGGTTTGCGTTTTGTTGCTCCTGCCAAGTCTCAGTGTATCTGTCTTGACTTGATATCGAAAGACTGAGTCACCTGAGTCACCACTGTCTGCTTCATCCCGTCCTTTGCTGTGCTTGGGAGCGGTTTGATCACAGAGCGTTTAATATAAAACATAAGTCACTACATCTTCATGTCATGTCATTGCACTTTTTCAGCCTATGTGTAAAGAACGTTTTGAAATGGTTATAAAATAACTTGCTTTAGAATCTACGTTCATCTTTAGGTGCATCTGTTGTTGTTCAATGAACAATTGTTGCTCAATTAACAATTTAAAAAGATTTCAGAGCTGAGGGTATGAAGTAAGTGAAAAACACAAATACACTTGGAGAGAGTTTAAGATTAATAAGAAGAAATAACATCTGCTGCCTCAGAAACACAAAAACGCACAGTCTGGCTTGTATCTCTAAACAGTCAGATCCAGAGGATCCTTGTCCTTCACACTACAGGCTTGTTGTTGTTATTTTAATAAATCAGGAGGAAGGCAAAATAGTTAACAAATATTTTGTTTCAGTATTGCCAGTGTTGTTTTTTAGAACTAGTTGGCATCAAACCATAATAATAATACCATAAGCACCATAAGTGGTATGTATTAGGAATGCAGCTTAAATGTTTTCAGAAATGTCAGCAGTTTATTTGTGAAATCAGACACGTCGCATTTTAGTGTGAATCAGTAAATGGCTGTTTGACTAATTGTCAAAATTGAAATTATCCACAATAATGGATGGAGAAGAGTGCTCAGGAGTTGCATACACATTAGATTGGGTTTGTCATAAAAATGTGGACTGCATTTACTAAAAGCCTGTTTGGATTCAAGTGAATAATCATGTTCACATCTTCATACATGCAAACACACACACGAGGGGGTTACAGTGAGATCACCTCATTAAGATGAATCAACTGGGCTCTGAGGACAGCGCTGCCTCTCTGTCCTCCTAACACTCTGCTTTGTTAGGAACATGAACAAAAAAAATGGGATTATACTTTTTTTAAATATTTTTACTTTGATCCATGAAAAATCACAGAAATTAAGACATAAATATCACATGGATTTGTGATTACTTGGTATGTACATTACTGATTCAGAAATCAGACATGCTATGGACAGATATAATGTAGGAGTTGTTCACTGATTAACCTCAAAGTCCCCAGCTGCATTATAAGCAGCTTGTGCAACCTCATTACAGGAGGGGATGTTTTTCATGTCTTGAGACTTGCGTGTGACACGGCGGACAGCACAGCAACTGTGAAGCTTTAAATGGATCCACTAACCTCATTTAAGAGGGCTTCCCCTCCCCCTGACACTTGTGCCGCTGGCGTGTTAAGATGATAATGAATTTAAAGAACACTTATGACTAATATGTCAGGCTTTTACCCTTTGAAAGGCGACGGACTCGCTGGAGCCGCAGCTCCGGTCTGTCCTGGGCATCCGTCTCAGCCCTGCTTTATCCCCCAGTGCAGGTCTGGACGAACGGGATAATGGGATGTCCAATCACGGAAATGTGATTTCCATTGACCGCAGCTTCGTAAGTGAGTCGTAGAAGGGTCTTAACAAATTGGATTTGGCCAATGGATGTGAAAAATACAGGGCCTTCTGTATACATGTGTGAGTGTGTCTGTGCTGTCTCATCCACACATCATCAAGGCTGGCGGCAGCACCGTGTCACACCCACTTGGTTGCTGCAACCTGCCTACTGTAACTGCACTTTAATCTACATGGACACATCCAAGCAGCATGTGTGAATTATTTATCCATTTTTTTTATCCTAACATAATGCCCCATGCAGCAAATTAACTTCAGGTGGCATTAGATTGGGAGATACTTTTGACTCTCACTTTTTCCGCTCCACTCCAGTTTTTCAGTGCATAGTTATAATGTCACTTTGTGTAACATTAAAGAGCATATTGTTTGGTTAGTTCAAACAATAGCGGTCGACTGTTGTGCATTAAGAGGATTTGTCTGTCGGTGTCTACAACTGTTGCTTTCATAGCTCATCATTCTCCTCCAGACGACTTCTCAAGTTCATTCTAAAAAGTTCCACCTTCTCTTAACCGGATTAATGTTAATAGTTGCCAGCTTTACAGACAATTAGTTTACTTGGTGCTCCATAGATTTGCATATATCCTCCTGAATAAGCACAGAGCATCTAGAGACTGAAGTGCAGCCAAACCACGGAGCCAACCAAATGATCATCATCACAATAAGGTGTTTACGGAAGTCTCTTAGGAGTGTCAGAACCAAAGTCTGGTGTGGCTCCTGTGCAACACACAGGAACTGAAAGGTGGAAACAAAATCTAGTTTTGTTATCACCTTTGTATTGCCTTGGTATCAGTGCTGTTTGTATCTGACTTGGTTTCGTTAACGGTGATTTATGGATTTCATCTCGGGGACTAAATATTTGATGGCGGTAACTTAGGATTTTAGTGTCTTACTCAAGGGCAAAACAAAGCCTACCTTAGTGTTTGTTTCAGTTGGCCGTAGATAACAAAGCTTTGATTGAAAAGTGCTGACTGAGAGTCTGGGTAATTACCCGGCAACCACTGTGGATTTTATAAGTTACACCCGCTGACGTCTGCCTTTCAGCCTGCGCCCTGTAGAAAAAAGCAAATCCACCATACCCATTATTAACGTTCACCTAAACAAACAAAGGCAGTTTTTCAATCATGCATGAGGCCATTTGCTACTTGATCACTTACATATGCAAATGCTTCCATCTACAAAAGGGCAAAAAATGATTTTAATAGATTTAAGTGGGAAGATCTGCAGACCTTTACCACAAACTGACAAAAGCATAAAACATACCGAGCCTGTTCTGTTTTTCTGACTGTCAGAGGCTTACACCGGGTCTTCTCTTATCAGGGCCATCTTGTCCTGTGCTCATCCAATCAGCAGGGAGTAAAGCTGATTGAAACAAGCAACATACTGAATTCAACATAACCTAACATTCCATCTAATTGTTTTCTGGCATTTCTGTCTTCAGCAACGAGGTCATAGTATAAGTCATTGCGTAATTTTGATAGACCTGATTATAGCCTTGAACTGTCTGTTGATTGTGTTTTTTACCCCAGTGAAATGTTGAAGCAGTGTGAGCTTTGGTGCTCGTTGAGAGAAAACTGCGGTGCTGCGGTAGTGTTGGTTGCAAGTTCATGCTGATAAGAGGCTGATTAGTAAAATTGGAAGCAAACAGAAGATGTTCATAAACATTTAGAAGAATCTGATATTACTACTTACTATCACAATGTTTCCCTTTGCACCCCATTCTCTGTGTGAAAACAGATCTTTTCATGGAGCAGCATTGGCTCATATTTGTTAATGGGGATGCTGTACTCAATCTGTGTCATAACCACAGAGAGAGAAAGACACTGATGCTGAGTTAGCTACTGTATGTCTATTGCATTTGACATTTTGTCCTCTGGCTTTATTGAACAACTGTGTCACTGCCTTATGCCAGTAAGAGGTCACGGACAGTGTGAAATTACTGGAAATGGCTCTCCCCTACAGCACTAATTAGTGAGCTCGGAGGTTTTATAGCTTTCTAGAGGAGCTTTCCGCTTCGAGAATTTTGTGCCTTGTTTACACGCGTTTACCATGGCAACAGAGTCACAGCAATTTAGTAGTTGATTGGGCGTTGGCTAGCAGCAAGACGTTCATTGTATTCACATAGAGCAGTGTTTTGTCTATCAACTCCCTGTCAAAACAGAGGATCAACAAAAAGATGGTCAGCAGTGTTCCAGCAATTTAGTCTCAGATTTGGTGTTGGCTTGGAGTATCATCATTTCCACATGTGAAGAACACAGTGTTTACTATTCGCCGTGTTGAAATCAGCTGAAGATAATAAGAGCTTTGGCCTTTCATACAGTATCTACAGTACAACAGTGTGCTCTTTGAGGAAGGATTACATCACACACTGTAAATATAACAGGTAAAATTTCCTTTTTCAATCCTTAAAACTTGAGGAATTTCTTTCTGAATTAGAAAACGAGAAAGATAATAGCAGTAAAAACAATAGAAAAAGGAGAACGGTAATAGCTCATAAAATGTGAGCCAGAGGAGAAATTAACAGTAAAACCAGCAGCGTGTGCATGGCTCAGTGCAGGAGAACCTAAATGCAACACGGCGGACTTACCGTATATTCTATTTCCCTTGTACTTTTCTTTCCTCCCTTGGCTGCCTTATCGACCTCATGTCAGCCTGTACAGCAGAGGAACAACAAGGAGAAGCGAAGCCCAAGTGAAGCCAGTCTACTCTTACTTATTTATGTATCTATTTCTGTATTTATTCATTACCCCCCCGTGCTTGCAGGGTTCCCAGTTGCGGGTTGCCTTTCAATCCAACTGTGAGCAGCATGACAATTGTGTTTCCGTTGCTCACAGGAATCAGACAAAACATAAAATATATACGGAACAGATCCATATTCCTGCTTTGAGGTTTATGTGTTAAGTATCGGTATTTCCTAAATAAAAGACTTGCATTATATTTTTTTTCCTGCGGAGTATCAGAGAAACTTTGCTCATTCCCTCTTTTTCTCAGCATTTTGCTCGAGTCCATACCTCACTATGCAGTGGTTGTTGAATATTACATATTGCCTGGCAGTATTTGAATGTTGCTGTGGGCCACCTGTGCAGGTTGAAGTAGGCTGTGTGTTCGGGCTGTTATCTTGAGCGCAGAGGAGGGTACGCAGTAAACCTGCAAGCACCAGATGTTACACAGCGCTTGCGACCTGTCTCTCTCTCTCTTCTCCATCGCTTTTGCTCTCTCTCTCCTCCTGCACTCCTCCACCTTCACATCCCTGCTGTCTGTCTGTCAGCACTTTCCCAGTGGTGGTGTGAGACATGGCGTCAGGGTGCCTGGGCTGCCAGCTTCTGCCAGCTCACACTGTGACCTCCAGCCCCGCCACCTCAGCTCCGCGTGCCAATGCCACAGCAGGCCACTACTGGGCATTTATACTGAGTCGACTCCCTGTGCCAGGAGGAGAGTCTTTTCATGTTGTGTGGACCATTCTGAACAGTAACGCCTACTGCAATGGTGGAAGGGAGCGCAACCTTTTCTTAACAAAAGAAACAGCCCCAACAACTGATCTGGCAAACATACATTTTTACTGAAAAAAACTTTTTATGGCATTTTTATAGAGACAGCAATACATAAAAATTTCAATTACTGTGAAAATGTGGAAAAATAACTCACAGCATATCTTAATATTGAGTAGTGGGATCTATAAGTGATACGATTAGTGATATTAGGGATATTGCCTGAAATATGTCTGGAGCATCGAATATCAAAATGTCAGCATTGAATGCTTGGTTGGATTCTTGGGTTTTTTTCCTATTCTTTGATCAGATCTTTCCCGACCTAAATAAGGAAAACTTTAGACAATATATTCACTTTAGTAAAAATTGGATTACTTTTAGACTTTGTGGTATCATCTCAGTAATGTTGGATACCTGTAGTATCCATGACAAACTTTGAGTATTAGCACATATGAGTTATCCCAGTGTCTGGGTCAGTGTGTCTGTCCTGTGGCCGGGGATGACTATTGACCAGTTTAGGGATGAGCTGAGGATGAGATGATTGTCTCCGGCGTGCACCTGGGTGATAAGAGTCAGCTCATGTCCTTCTTAGCTATCAGGCCCAACAGCCACAATAATAACCCCCCTCCATCCTCTCCGAGGCCCCCGTCCTTCCCAGCTAACCCCGGCCTTAGGAGCTCCTTAGGGAGCGCTGACTCAGGTGACTGGGTTTTAAACACCATCCCTACCCCCCCTCTTCATCTTCCAGGGCTTGAGTATGACCTTGCCTCCACCCAGAGAAAGAGAGGGGGGAGGGGGTTGAGGGAGGGCAGAGGTGGGTGGAGATAGGGCTAGGCCCTCATTAGCCCAAGCCGAGGCGGGACAGCTCAGGAAAAGTGCACTAATTACCCTACTAACAATGTCCTTGCCGTTCATGGCTTAGAGCGGCCACTTCGCCATAGGATAATAACCCCATCACCTCTCTGAGAAGTTCAGGATGGCATTATCATGATCACTTTAAATGATGGACAGAGGGTGGTGTTATAACGCAGCTAGCTGATTGATGGATTTGGCTGCAGTTTCTTTCACAGTGGAGCGTGTAACTGCAATGTGTGTGATGTGTGTTTAGTTGGAGTCACTGGGTGACGCAGATACATTATTATATGACTTTAAGCACAATTAAAAAACCTTCCCTGCATCTCATTTTCTTTTTGTAGAAAACCATTGAGCTCTTAGACACAGATAGCTACTAATTTTAGCAAGTTACACTCCAAAAAAAGAAGTCTATCATTAGTCTAAAAAGTTTGCAGTCACAGTCCAATCAAGCGTCCCCTTGCTTAGCAACCGGTGGTGACTGTTTTGTCTGAGACGTTTTCTGAGTCATTGGTTCTCTGTGACTGAAAGGTGACTGGTGAAGCCAGCATGGCCAGTATTAGGCCCTCTACGCTTTCCTTCATCTTTTCTGTTAGCGTGTGGAAAACAGCTTGGCGACCGACAGCCTGACATTACTGCAGGAGCCTGTAATCATGGGACTGTAAAAACCCAAATCCAGCAGCCGCAAACAGTGTGGCCTCGTCATAGTGGTGGCAGCTAAGAACCATTCACCGCTTCTGTCCCATAAACTGTGCTTGCTGTGTCATACCAGACCCCCTTCATAGATGATTCTGCTTTCAATAAAGTTGCCAGTCAAGCCTATAAACGGGATTCCTGCTGACACGAGAGGATGCTGATACCATCAAACTGACATGTCTAAATGCTGCATGTTTTCGGGGTTATTTTGTGGACAAAATGACAGTTTACATGAACTTTTCTGTTCTTTTGGGCTTTGGAACGATCTTCCATGTAGCATGCCACTGTCATTTAACAGTAAATGATATTTAGACTGTAAACTAAAAAATATTCAACTCTGTACCTCTCCTACCACACAAGCTGTTTGCCATTACACTGTGACTACACTCGAACTGCACGGCTGCTATGCTCCCCTCAAACTCTAAGCGCCTATTTCCCATCATTATGCCATTTAATGCGATCAGGATGGTAATCAGATTGAAAATGAAATACCTCCATGACACAGTTGTGTGGGTCCACTGGTGCGGGGAGGTTAGAAAGGCGTCTGGTGGAGCATTTGGAAGGGCAGAGTGGCTCCAACCAGATCTGGGCCTAATCTGTAAACCCTCCTGCTGCTCCTCCTTTGGGTGCTGAAGGGCAGGGCAGGGTGTTTGAGAGACTCTTGTCGACAGTTTTGTTGTGAAGGACCTCTTGTCAAAGTGTAGGCATGACAAAAGGAAAGAAGACCTGAGGCCACTTTTTTCAATTGCCAGTGTCATATACCACATGTTCATTATGTTGTCTTAAATATTACATTCCTAATAAGTAAGCAAGACCTCCAAGGCTTGATTGATATTTTGTTTTATCTTAAATATTCATCATCTGTCTTTTCACATTATTCAATTGCCATATTTCTCTAAAACTGCTGTTGGCGGCCTGAATTTAAAAAGAGCCATAATCAGGTTTTAAGCTGCTAAACTACTTATGAGTTGTGAATATGTTCGTTAATACATCTTAGTGTGGAAGATGAGTAGGGATGAGACCCAAAAGTGCTGGATGCGGTAGTCTGTCAGAGTGTATTACACACCTCAGAGCTAAGAGCCAGTTGACAGGACAGCCACTTGTAGCTGCTGAGTCTGTGTGGAGGTATGCATTTTAGATAGGACAGTGCTGTCTGGATGGAGGATTTCTGTGGTAAGTAGTGTGTGAAATAGTATGAATTTATGCGCTGCTGCTTTATGCGCTGCTGCTTTATCACACACTGGTTTGGATTGCGTTGTGGAATTAAGTTTGTTTGGGGCTGCTTTTAAATGTGTTTATCCTCTCTTTCCTGTGTGTGTGTGTGTGTGTGTGTGTGTGTGTGTGTGTGCGCGTGCGTGCGTGCGTGTGCTACAGTCGTGACAGTGACCTCTCTACAATCATCTCCAACCTGCACCACACCAGACAGCACGGCATGCCCGAGGGCCAGTCAGCCTCTGACCACAACACCAGTACTGGACACACCGGTAGGACCCCCTGTGATGCTGTGTGTGTGTGTTTAAATGTTTGTCAGGATGACTTCTTTATTTCTCTTTCCTTTTTCACCTCTTTCTCTATTTCTTCCTTTGTATCCAGACTGATGATATATCCCCCTTTAAATCTCCTGTAACATATGTAAATGTTCCATTACCCATTTAATTCACTCTAATTTGTGTGATTGGGGGAATTTAACATAAGCTTATTACTCATTCCTGAAGGTCGCTCTCAAGTTGATTACTTAATGTTCTTCCCACATTCTCTGCCGCACTCCAGGATTTTTGTTAAACCCCCTGTTTTAAATTACCTCTGAATAAATAGCTTTGTTTGCCATTAATCCAGTTTCATGTGAGCAGAGGAACCACGGTGTGTGCGTGTGCTAAGAGCTTTTCTTACAGCTTACAGACAGAACACAGACAGCATTTAATCACAGCTATTTGTCAAATAGCTTGCATGAGGATAATGTGCAGCCATCAAAGACATATGGGTGTAAATCAACCTCTGTGGATATCACTATTCAGCAATCAACCTACTGTACTAGATGTTTCTGCCAGTTAGTGCCAGAGTTAGTTGTACCTGTTTTCCTGACATCTGGCTTCCTGCTGGCTTCACCAGCTACCCGAACAAACTGTGCATATTATCATATTATTGCATATTAAACATTTTCAATACTCACTCAAACAGTTTTGAACTGGTATATGAGTCACACTTGGGTCCGGGTCCTGAGTTTTGTGGACGACTATAAACTTTGATTTTGGCACTGATTTCACAATATGTTTCAGTGTTGTTGCAGGCTTTCATATTATTTATTCCACATTTAAGTGACATCGGAATGTCTTTTCTCAATGCTCTCCCACGTGGAAGTCAGTTTAGTATGAATTATAGTAATTATTAACAATGTCAACTATAATAGTTAAGAATTAATAACTTAATATCTATGCTGACTTACAGGAAAAATC
The DNA here is from genome assembly GCA_003416845.1 of Oplegnathus fasciatus. Lineage (NCBI taxonomy): Eukaryota > Metazoa > Chordata > Actinopteri > Centrarchiformes > Oplegnathidae > Oplegnathus > Oplegnathus fasciatus. The sequence continues at coordinate 2,072,161 of NTHP01000005.1, read as the reverse complement.
TATATCTAAAATACTGATAAAGAAAAAATAAATCAGATGGATTGAATACATTCCATCAGCAAATCCAGACACTTTTTAAACAAATACATTTACCCCTAATTAACGAATGAGTTGCCTTTTTATCAGTGAAGACCATACCTTTGTTCCACTGTTGCCCGGGGTTTGACCCTGTTCCGTCTTATACCAGAAGCACAGCAAGTGCCATAATCAGCCCAGACCCAACACCTCCATACCCTCTCTCTGTGTGCTGATCTCCTCTGTCTGCCAGATTAATTGTCCATACGGTGCCTGTGATATCAGGCAGGGTGGGTGGAAGGTGGAGGGTATTAGACTGCTCAACAGCCAGCCCAGCCAGCGTCTTAAACCCCAGTTTGGGACGGATTTCCACCCAAATACCGGCCTAATCAGCTGCTAAATTTAATGGAGAAATCAGAGCCCCGAGTAGTTATCTTAATGGAGGAAGACACAAGAGGATGGAGGTGGAGGTTGATGGAGGAGGGGGGTGAGCACAGTGCGGTCTAAGCCAGAGGGGTCCAAGACCCTAAAATCTGTCCGTTTGACCATTAAAGGGAGATTTAACAGGCTGCCTAAGCAGCTCCGTCCATGTCTGTAAACAAGTCCAATCCGATCAGCCACTGGCTCTAATTCTGTCTGCCAGTGAAATTAGACGCACACACGTTCAGAAACACACAATTACACACAAATAACACATAGTTATACAGATGCGTGCCCACGCAAAATCAACACAGGTTCAAATTTGCGTTCAAATACATAGGTGGGTGTAATGTCTGCGAAGTTTTAGAGCAGTGGATTATTTGACTTTGAGACGGATGAGACGGTAAACGCAGCTCCCTGTCTATGATATTTTGTTTACTCTGTTCTGTCAGTCAACTCTCCTATTTGAGTTATCCTCCAAAAGTGTTTAACGTCTGTCAATGAACTGTGGAGGAAGAGAATCTGAGAGACGGGGAGTAAGACAGGAGAGAAATTAAGGGAAAGAGAGGGAAAGAGAAGGAAAAGTCTGCAACTGAGAGATGCAGTGATGGAAGAAACATTTGGAAATGGAGGGACAGAGGAAAGAGAGATGAATGAGTGCGGTGGTGGTATCAGGGGAGGGCAGGCGGCAGCTATGGCGGCGGACGGCTCCATGTGTTTGTGTGTGTATGTGTGTGTGGGTCAGGAGGAAAGGGAAGCAGGCTTGCCGGGTCGTCTCTGCGCCGGAGTGGGCCGTTAATTAAATCTGAGGGACAGACAGGAGGGCTGCCTCCCTCCTTCTCTTCTCCTCTCCATCTCTCCCTCCTCCCTCATTCGCTCTCTCACTACCCAGCCGCTGGCTATTCGGAGACTCTTTGAGAGGTGGGGGAGGAGGCAGGGAAGGAGGGAGGGAGGGGGAGAGCATGGGCGCCAACGCTGAGAGTCTGGCTGCCTGTGGAGACTGTAAACCGTGGCTCTGCGGTCAGACCGGAGACTCAAACAGGCAGATAAGGTGTTTTGGACCGCCACTCTCTCTCTCTCCTCTGTTCCCTGCACTCAGACTCCCAGAGGCAGTTACAGCCTGTTGGTGTGTGTGCGGTTGGGGGTTGTAGCAGTGGTTTGGGGCTTGAGCACATTTTTGTGTGTGTGTGTTTGAGCGTGTGCACCTTTCCGTGTGTGGTTTTAAATGCCTGGTTTTAGATGTTTGCTTGCGTGTGAATCTGCAGCCCAGCGTGTTTGTGCAAGACCTTTTTTTTTTTCCAAACTGATTGTGAGTGAGGATTGCTTTGAAAGTTTTACCAGCTAGTTATTACATGATTAGCATGGACAGGCAATTCTAAACAAAAGTAAACTCTCCAGGATTTCTGATGAAATTAACTCTGTCATACGGACGCAAAAAGGGAAATGTGGGTTGTAAATATTTGACAACATCCCACTGCTTAATAGGAATATAATTTTACTGTCATAACAAAATGGCTTCTTTGGGTTATTGTTCATAAAGATTGCTAATGCTTCTGTCAAGAGATTAAATTAGTCCATAAATAGTGAAAATAAATACTTTTCTTTCTTTCAAAGCACTTAAAGGACACCAAACAGAAGTCCTGTTTTTTGTGTGTTTTTCATGTCTGTGCCATCTTTGGTAGTGAACGGTCATTAGTGTTTTTTTTGTATTTCATTTCACAAAGGTCACTTAATAATTGTGAAGTGTCAGTTGTACTTTGATGCCTTTGTCTGCCTTTCAATTCGATTTGATAATTTTTCTTTTTTTACATTTTTGGTCAAACTACCTTATTCTGTCCATCCCTGGCGTTAAGAATAATGTAATGCTAAGTAAGATTTCCTTCTTATCAAAGTAACATAATATTTTCGGTACTGACTTATGAAAATGTTGTTACTTGCGTTATAGATAGAATTTCAACAGAATAGTTTGTTGATGCTTTTAAAACTTGGAACAGCCTTTAATAACTCGTGACTTGAGCATTGTTTTGATATTAATATTAATATGCATATCACCAGACGATTTTTACAGGAAGGACCGACTGTACCCAACAGAAGGCCTTTAGAACGACAAAAACAAAAACTTGCATGAATAGCCTGTAGGTTTAGTTTTTATTGTGTTACATAACTTTTCTGAGTTGCAAAAGGGACATTTATTTATATGACAATGTCACAGATTTTGACTTTAAGGTCAGCCATATTTTAGTCAGTTGACTACACATTCACATCTAGTCTTCTCTTCCCATGATTCCCACTCTTCCTCTTCTTTAGTTGTGTTTTTCTATCTCCACCTCTCTTAATTTCTTCTTCCTGTTGAAAAGACATAGAACATGACAAACAGAGGAGCAGTGCATGGAGCACTATTACTGTGTGTGTTGGCAGTGGCGCATCCTCCCCTCAGCGTGAGCAGAAGCGCCTCTCTTCCCATCTCCATCACCCACCCCCATCCATCCCCCTCCTTCCCTCCCTCCCCCAGCTGCATCGGCCTGTAAGCCAATCAATGGCAGGGCTTTCAGGGCCGGCGGAGGCCCCGGCGCACGGAGGGGGGATCAATAAGTTATTAGCACCATTCTGTCAGCTGTAATGTGGAGATTGATCGGGGGGCTGCGGCTGGCGGCCCACCCCACGTCCCCGCCTGTCACTCCCCCCCTTCTCTCCGCAC
>NTHP01000005.1:2017448-2053086 GCA_003416845.1 Oplegnathus fasciatus | reverse complement strand
CACACACACACACACACACCACCCTCTCACTACTGGCTCCAACCCCCCCATCTCATCTCACTGCTCTTGTATGCATGCCCTCCCTCCTCGCAGTTCCTCTCTCTCACTCTCTCCTTTTCCCTCACCATTTAGTGAGGCAGGAGACATGCAGGCGCTAGCTAATTTGAACACGTTTGCAAAACAATATTTGCGGTTGCATGCGTCCCAGTGTTGGTTTTGATTTTGTTGTTTTCCTCAGCTTGTTTCCCATGTATGCTTTTGTGCGGTGGCAGTCACACACAGCTGAGCTCTGATTGGTGTGATAGCAGCAGCTCAGGAGGAGAGAAACGAGAGATAGGAGAGGGAAGAGGAGAGGTGTGTGGGTAGGAAGCTAGAGAATGAGCTCAGGAGAGACCCTGGAAACAGCTGGGGTTTGAGACGCCGAGCGGGCAGAGAGCATCATCAGCCACTCCAGGCTCAAACCCTCACATACTGACACTTTCAAAGGGTCAAGGTGCAGATGCCTCACTCCGCTGACAGCTTTTTATCTGCTTTTTCAAAACCATGTCCCTGTACCCATGAAGATGTCCGCGAAACTGGGAGAAAAACAGAGAAAGGGATAGAATGAGTGAAAGGATTACAGTGAAAAAAGAGGTGGGAGAGAAACTAAAAGAAATACAAAAAGGCAAGACAAGGCTGGGGTAAAGAGACAGGATGAGATGGAATGATGAAGAGGGGAGAGAAAAATACACGGAGAGAGGTGAAAGAAATAAAAGTGGAGGAAAAGAAAGGAGTGAACGAGAGATTTTCAGAGGTCACAGAGAAGTAGAGAGACGGGAGTAAAAAACATAAAAAACGATGGGTAAGACAGAACAAGAGACGGAGAGAGAGGGAGAAAGGTGAGAGGCGCCTTTCCCCCTCAAGGAGGACAAAAGACGAAGCCAATAATGGAGAGGCCTTTTCAGAAGCAGAGGTTGCAGGACGCTCCATCTTTTCACCGGTTTCAATGCCGCCTAGAGAGTGAGCGGGAGAGAGGGAGGGGAACAGGGAGAAGGGCGTAAAAAAGGGAGAGAAGAGAGGAGGGATGAGTGTTAATTAGAAGGTCCTTCAGCCCGTGGCCCCGGTCAAGACGCAGAGGCCGACCCAGCTGTCGGAGCATGACACACTGGCATTGTGCATTCAGCCCTCATTATGTGTGTGGGTCTAGAGTTGTGTGTGTGTGTGTATGTGTGTGTTTCTGTGTATATATCGCGTGTGTATGTGTGAGGCGGCAGGGGAAGGAAAGGCTGCAGTCCAGGGTACAGCAATGGCCAGCGGCGCTTGCTGCGGCGTGACAAGACTGATGAGGCACTGGGGCGACACGGGGGCCTCTGGAGCTCCACTGATAAAAATACACCGCATACATTGGTGTGGCAGCATGCACACGTACAAAGACAGAGTTGAGACGTACTGAGAGCGGAGAAGAACACAAAATTATTAAAACTATGCTTTTAATGCAGGGAATCATGCATTATATATCCCTCCATGCTTAATGCTTTTGTCATTTTAAACTGCGTTAAATGTTTTAATGTTGTCTTTTTCATATTTGTGCCCACAGAGAACTGTCCCACCCCCCACCCCTACTGTCCCCTCCAACTGCCCCTCACATCGCCTTAGGACCTCACCTGCGGCCTCCTTTCCTGGGCATGCCCTCAGCTCTTTGCCAGGCCCCTGGTGAGTCATCAATCATGCTAGGGCTAAATGGATAATACTAATGCACAGTACCAATGGGCATGCATACAGTATGCTTAGCATGCACGTATACTTGAAGGAAATGTTCCATGGCTCTGTATCAAACCAGATGATTAAATTATATAATTTAAAATTTTATTAAGCAAGGTAGTTGCAGGATATTACTTTGCAAAGAACATTTTGTACTAAACAGACAAGGCAAGAATTGTTGTCTTGCAGAGTACCTTTAGGTCACTTCTTGACATGTTTACTCATAGATTTGCATTATTTCTCCACCGTTTCTAACATTTGGGAGCTCACATGTCACTTTTTAAATTGTTGCTTACAGGTGTGCATTTTCTTGCTGTTTGTATCACAGGTTATGGTTTCCTCCAACCAGCTCAAGCTGAGATCTTTGCTCGGCAACAGGAGATGTTGAGGAAGCAGAATCTGGCCAGGTGTGTGTGTTGTAATGTTACAGTATGTAATGATAGTGTAATTATGGCAGCCATGGTAAATGGTAAATAAAGACAGCTAAAAGAGTAAGAGTAGCTTCAAAGCAGGACATTTTTGTTTCAAGAAGGCAAACTTGTGGACACATTCATGTATATCCATGCAAGCAGAGCTGTACATTAAAGTCCCTGTGTTTTTCACTGCCTCAGACTTGAGATGTCGGCAGAGCTGCTGAGACAGAAAGAGTTGGAAAGTCTCCACCAGCGACAGCAGCAGCAGCAGCAGCGTCTTCTGGGCTCCGACCCTCTGGGAGCTCTACCTCCTGGCCTGCCCCCCGACCATCCAGCCCTGCGGAGCCTCCATGACATCCCAGAGGGCCATCCGCTCCGTGAGGAACTTGCCCGCCGCTCAAATGCAATGCTGGTGCTTCGCCATGGGGCTGCCACACCCCTCCTAACCCTCAACCACCAGCAGCAACAACCAGGGGCGCCCTCCACACCCAAAGACACCCAGGCACAGAGCTCCACTGCTGGGCCAGATGCCGAATCCAGGAAGGCCCCCCGCAGGGGCCCCCAGACACAGCTCCGTGCTGGGGATCACACAGGAGGAAGAGGGGACAGAGGAAGGGAGGGAGACAGGGAGATGCAGGATGAGGAGATGAAGGACTCGGACAGTGAGACAGAGATGTGTGAGGAGAGGCAGGACAGTGTCAGTGCCAAGTCCAGCAGTAAACCCAGGGACAGGGAGCGAGACGGGGGTAAAGAGACTGGCAGCAAGGGAGTGTGTGACAGTGCCAAGGAGACTGGAGAGAGCTCAGGCAGGCTGAGCGCCCCTTGTAGTTCAGCAGGTACAGAGTCACCTAGTTGCCACCTCTTCACCCCTGGACTGGGCAAGGCTGATGTCAAGTACCACCTGCCACCTGGGTTCATGCCACCGCTGCCTGCTCTTCACGCCCAGTCGTTGCCCTTTGGATTCCCCTACGCCAACCCCTACTTTCACACGGGTGAGAGACTCAGACACACACAAACATACATTAAGGCTGAAAGCCGACATGTGAAACCCATTAGCGTCACTCTATGTGTGCGTGTCTCCAGTGTGGAGACCTCTCCCTGTTAGGGGCCCTGCCTCTGACCCCCGTGTGACCCTCATGCACACCACCAGCAGCACAGCCACGTGGGCATAAAGGCAGGAGGAGGGGGTTGTTTGTGCACACACATACCACACTTGTCCATATGTGTAATAAAACAGCTGCAATCAGACCACTTATTATAATTTCTACAAACATAAGGAAACTAACTTTATCCTATCATTATACAAGTTCCCAAATTCTGTTGATTTGTCCATGAATCACAACTGAAAGTTATTCTACAACAATTTTGATTATCAATTAATAGTTTAAGTGATTTATGAAGCAAAAGTACCCACTGTTCACTGGTTCCACCTTCTGAATGTGAGGATTTGCAGCTTTTCTCTGTTTTATATCACTTTACATTGAATATCTTTGGGGTTTAGACTGTTGGTCACAAAAAAGCTAAAAAGAGAAATTCTGATGGACATTTCTCAGGTTTTCTAACATTTTATACACTAAATATAATCCACAGATTAACTGATAATGAAAATAATTGTTGCTACTCGGCTAAAAGAAAATTTATTGTCAACATTCTTCTAAAGTGCAGCTAAAAATATTTTTGCATGTCTCTAAAGTGTCTCTAAGCCTGCAGTTTCCAGTTTCTGAATCACTAAAAAACATGAAACAGCAGCAAGATCCTCGGTCTTAATAGCAACTTTGTACCCGGTGTTTATATTGACACATCATTTTCACCCACTGCTGCTCTTTCAGGCTCTATGGGAGGTCTTTTCATGGATGGGGATGACTCCGCCACAGCAAACCCTGTGGAGGACATCAGCAAGTGGAGTGTGGAGGACGTGTGTGGCTTCATAAGCAGCCTGGCCGGATGTGCTGAATACACACAGGTGAGGATGTAGGGAGAGGGAGGAGAGAAAGAGAGAGAGAGAGGAGGGGATGGAGGCCAGGGGCAGGCTGACTACTAACCATAGAAGAAGATAGTGACCAAGATATAATACATACTACAGCACTACTGTAGTATTTTCAAGGGCATTTCACTACATTTAGGTAGAAGCAGTAAACCTGCACAGCAGTTTTTTCAAGTTTATTGTGAATGCGTGTGGATGCATGAATGGTCATGTTCAATGTGGGCTTTGTGTGACTGAGTATGAATTAGCAGTGCATGTAGGTGTACACCTGTAGCTTGTGTGAATGAAATGTGTATGTGTGTGTATAGCCATATATTGTTCCAAAATGAAATATCCAGCATTTGAGAAAAGTGAACCAATCTCACCTTTATTTCTATCGATCTTTAACAAAATAGAACATAGCAAAATATATTAAAATTTGCTCTTTTTAAAGGAAAAGGAAGAGACTTTGTCTTGAAACAATACTCACATGATGATATGTATGTTTAAAGAATTATTAGTCGCTGTAATAATTCTGACTGAAGTGAGAAATGATCCCTTCCTAACGTGTCCAATGTAAGAGAGAAAAATCCTTACGAAAATGATTTGTAAAGTTCAGCTGAAGCGAATATGAGGCTTACGAGGCTTCAACTGTCTGAGTCAGCCAAATCAAGTGGGTATTTTCTAAAAATACAGTACCTAGTATGAAATTCCCTCTTATTAGCTTCAGTTGAACTTTAGAAATCATTTTTGCATGGAGCAAGACTGTGGAATCTGTCCCTCTCATCTCTTACACTGGAGTCACGCTATGAACAGATTTCCTTATGAAGAGGATAAATGATTCCAGTGACTGCTAACACGCTCAATGTATATGTGGGCATGTGAATATTGTATTAAGAGACAACTGAAAAAAAATCTGAACCTATCCTTTAAGAGATAATATGTTCTTTAAGACCCTATAGACAACATTTTCTCCACAACTGCATCCTATATTGTAAAATTTTATTTATTTTTTATTATTTAATTTTCAGCAATATTTTTTTCTCTCAAAATGGGTATGTAACATTTTGGAATAGAGCCACTGTTTTGTAAGTTGTGTGAATGAATGTGTAGGTCTGTGTGTTGAGTGTGTTTCTCTGTGTGTGTGTGTATGTCGGGGCTGTGGCTGAAGCGGCTGTGTCTCTGCCAGGTGTTTCGGGAGCAGGCCATTGATGGAGAGACATTACCGCTGCTCACTGAGGAGCACCTGCTCAACACCATGGGACTAAAGCTGGGGCCTGCGCTCAAGATCCGCTCACAGGTACACACACCACAGACCCGCGTGTGTGTTTGTGTGTGATCAAAGTGGACTTGTGTGTTTGAATGTGTGTTTCTGTCCATAGGCCCCAGACAAACTGCTAGTGTAGCATAGATGATTCCCTTAAACTAGCCAGCCCCACAGACCGCAGCCTCTCTTCTTCTTCTTCTCTCTCCGTTTAAAATACAGTATACAGCATTAGTCCATTATACAGTGTTCAACAGGCTGTACTGACAGTCATATGCTCTCCTCTTGTGTCCTCAGGTGGCGCGACGTGTTGGCAGGCTTTTCTACATGACCGGATTCCCGCTGGCGTTCCCGTTTCCGCCTTCTGCCGCACTGCGCCCCCCAGAACGGGATCGGGACCCCCTGACCACGCCATCTGACACCCCCCTGCCCCTCTCTTTGTCCCTGCCCCACAGACCCACCTCCACCAGCAGCAGCTCCTCTCCTTACAGCGGCCCCACCCCAGGGTGCTCCTCCCCCAAGCAGGAAAATGGTAACGGCTCCACGGTGGTGGGACGATACGAGGCCAAAACTCCTTCGTAGGAGAGGATAGGCAGGGGTGAGGAGGGCAGACCTGCCTCAAACTAACTGGAGAGCCAAGCAATGGGGACAAGAGGGTGTGGGTGTGTGTGTGTGTGTGGGGGGGGTAACCTGACCCAGAGAGATTGACTCCCAGGCCCTATTTACCAGACTCCCCCCACCTTGGACCTTGCTGAAATTTATGGGAAAATATTGGACTGGAATAAAAGACAACTGGACAATATGGACCCTATCCGACAAACCAATCAGCTTCTGAGTTCCTCAGCAGTGNAAAAAAGGAGCGAAGCCCTGCCACAAATGCGACATTCTTGCAAGTCAGACAGTCAGACGCTAGCGGAAACTCTTCCTTCCTTCCTGGGCTGGAGGAAGCTCTGCTCACTCACTTTCTTTCTCTTGTCTCTATCTCTGACTGCTCTCACCACAAGCCCTGCAGAACCCAGGAATTAAAAAAAGAGACGCCTCTCCCCATTTTTCTCTCTCTCCCTTCTCCTCGCCTGTTTCCCGAGGCCAAACAGCAGCGTGGAGTCGTCTTTTTAGAGGCTGGAGTTGAAGCATATGCTGAGCAGCACCGGATCCGACCAGCTCCCTCTTATCACTGCAACTATGCATTCCACTGTCCCGATACCAAAGATGACCGGATGTGTGGAATTGGAACCATGTCTCACTATGTGTTTGCTTCTTTTCGCATTAATGCTCTCAGAGAAAGACTGGTCTAACAGGGAAATGCTAGGCTAGTGCCTCACGTGATGGACTGTATTTGAGTGACACAGGTAGAGCTGTCATTTACTGACATACAAACACTTATAATGTTGGTGAAATGGAGAAGCCTCAATGGCTGCTATTGTGTGCGCGGCTTACGTCATTGTACGCTTGTGTTGACTACTGTGGGAGGTAGGAAAAACATGCAAAATTGTACAGAATCATGCTTAAGATGAAAATATCCTGAAGGTTACATACGTGGTACTTTTACTTTTTGTTAAATGTAGTTGCACGAATAAGGTTTTCTTTACTGAAAAATGTGACTTGCTGAACTTTGGTGGTACTTTTGTTCATACTTTTTTGTTCTGCCATTTTTTAAAAAAGTGTAATATTAAAAGACGCTCCAATCCTGAATGCTACTTCAGCATATAAATATGAGGAAAAAGATATTTATAGGACTTTTGATGTAGTAGATAAAGCAGATTATGATATGTATTATAATTAGCCCTTAAGATGGATTCCAAAGATACTCTTACTTTGTTTTCTCTTGGTTGCAGGGAAAAGAAAGGCACAAAGCTCTTAATGCAAATGTTTTGAATTTGTTATGGATTTTTTTTTTTTAAACTACGCAAGCAATGAATTAAAAATGGTCTCTAGATTTCCCTTCAAAAGTTTTGTCTTCATCCTATTTTTCTATTCACCACACAGGTGAAATAAATCCTAAGAAATTTCTCTTTTCTCTCTCGTGTCTGTGTGCCTGCGTCAGACAACGTGTATATATACGCCTTTTCCTCCTCAGGTGTTTGTGGTTCTTCTGTAAAAACGTGCAGGAGGGAGTATGCGGTCTCCTGATGTGTGTGTGTGAAGGGGAGGTGACCCATGGGGGGCACAGTTCAGGTCAACACCAGCTGTCAGAGTGTGAGGTTCAGCCGCAGGCCAAGGCCTCCCTTGCCTGTGGGGATAAACCTGACCCTCCTCATCCACCCACACACACATACAGGACCAGAACCAGGAACAGCCCCCACTCGCTCTTACCTTTCTCCTTCAAAGAGTTTACTCTGAAACAGTTCGCTCTCTACACACTCCACTGGGACTTCCCCTCGCTTTAGGCTGGGCCTCTGCACCAGAAGGTTCTGCATTCACTGAAAACGACTACAGAGGAAATGTGACGACACAAAAGTGTTTCTCAAATCTTCATTGTGGCGCTTAAATCCATGTCAAACAACTCCACTGCCCTGTATTGTACACCAGTGAATGCATGCAATAATCGCTCACCCAACAAAAGGCTGGTATCACCTTTAGTTTAGTGGTGAATGCTGGCGAAAGGTGCAGTGAAGTCGAGAAAGAAAAGGGGATAAGTTGGAGTAGGAAAGCTGTGTCTGAGCATGTGAATACACAGACAGAAAAGACAGTGGTCTGGGCGGGGGGTGGGTGAGGAGTTGGCACAGAAACAGACCAGCCTGTGTTGCTGCTCTACCACCTGGGCAGAGAGTCTTGGCACAGCATCAGACGCCACCCTGCCAGCCTGGCACAGCACTGCTGCCTCAGGGCTCAACACCCGCCTCTCTGTACCCCTCCTCTTGGCCGGCCCAGCCTGGCTCGGCCCGGCTCAGCGAGGCTCGTAGCTCTCTCCAAATAGCCCGTCCTCACAAAGCCTGAGGGTGTCTACAGGTGTGCACATGTACGGAAGACACAAATGACTTGTTTCAGGTGCACTTGTGCATCAACATGCACGTACACGCTTCAATTAATTAGCATCTAAAAAAAAAGTCAAGGAAAACAATCTGGGTTTTTGAACTCTGTCTTTTCTTTTTTATAATTTCAATGCTTAATAAAATTACATCATGAACATGTTTGTACTGTACAGGTCAAGTAATACAAAAGCAAAGAAAATAGCAAAAAGTCCAATATAACTTGAAATATAGATGGTAGGTAAAGTGGAGAGCATGAAAGTCTCTCAGGTGAGCTCGAATGTGTGCATTCATGAACCTCAGTCATCATCAGACAGCTCCAGGTCCTCCACCAGATCCTCGCCTCCTTCTGCCAACTTTATCAGAGCAGAGGAGGACAGCGGCTGAGGGGCCTTGGAGGCCTTTTCATCTCCTTCCTCATCATCATCATCTAGAATACAGACAGGAAGCACTTTAACTTCACATTCAGCCACATGGTAATGTATGAAGCCCAGCAGGTATCAAGAGGTAAAATGTGTGCACAGAAATTAGGTGATTTGATATGATTTTTAAGTGTTTATTAACATACAGTCCAGTTCAAAACAATTACGACTTCTCTTATTAAATCACATTTGATATTAATACAACTGTTTTACTATATTGTCATTCATTATCTGCTTATACGTACACCAGCCTCCACCTGTGGGTGCTCACAGCAGGAGTTGTAGTTGTTGACACATTAAATTTAATTCATTAAATGTTTATATACTGCTTATAAATACTGAATTACTGACTATTTCCTCAAATAATTATCATCAGGTCACCACATTTATTCTATTTGACTTCTCTCCTCGACACTCTCTCTCATTCAGTTTTGATGCTACATTGGATATTGTGCACAATAACAGGGCTGCTTGGGTTTATTACTTTTATTTAGACTTTTGGACTGACCTATGTGGATTTCATGATTCGGCAGTTAAACACACTTTGTGTTTTATTTGACATCCTTAAATTTATTTTACAAGATGGTAAATGGTTTCTGTTCTATTAACTTGTAAATAAATTATTAGTATTAATAAGTAATTATAAGTTAGGGATTTATTAATTTGAGGGTACAATTTACTTATTTCAATATTTAAAAAATTAGGGCTGCAACCAACAACTTTATAAGATTTCCAATTAATTGATTAGTCTATAAAATATCTCAAATCAGTGAAAAAAGTGGCGCCTTCAAATTTCTTGTTTTGTCTGACCAACAGTCCAAAACCCAAAGATATTCAGTTTACAATAATATAAAACTTAAGAAAAGCAGCAATCCTTAGATGGAGAAACTAAAATCAGAGAATATTTGACAGTTTTTGCTTGTTTTTTCTCTCACTTCATTGATTATTAAAATAGTTGCTGATTAATTTTCTGTTGATAGACTAATGGATTAATCTAATCTTTGCAGCTCTACAAAAAATATCCAAAGGTTTACCCTTAATACCTGCCAGCCTCCATAGTAATGAGTCTGTATATACATGCACCGATAATATGGGGTAATACAGTCTCTTCTGTACAGTACATGAATAAATACACAGCAAATAGCAACCTTTAAAAAGGTTCAAAAACGTTTGCTTCTATTTGGACATTAATATTGTACCAACCTGAGTCTCCGCCCTCCATCCCCTCGTCATCGCTCATGTCAGACAGATCTTCAAGATCATCCTCATCATCATCTGACCCACGGCTGCCCTTTTTACCTGAGGGGAGACAGTGAAAAACATTACACTGCATTGAATTTTGTCTAGTGTTACTTTCTTCAGATATTCTTAAGTTTGCGTTGGTGCATCGCTGACGTCTGAGGACTTTGGAGACACCTATATGTGGGCCAGGCATCAGAGGCAGCTGGAAGTGTCTATTTCCTCCTGAGATGGAACTGAGAGTCGATTACAGACGCCGCTGCTGCTGCACAAACACCCATGACAGTTTACTACCGGCAATTTCAGACATCTTATGCTCACGGCCTAAATATAGCAAATGGAGATAGCAGGCAGGTTCCACAGCTACGATGATGATGGGAGAGTTGGTGTGTGTGCTGGTGTGCGTTTGTGTGCGCTGGAGAGAAGTTGGGAGTTTGTCTGAATTTGTGTTGCGGTATACTCAGGGTGCAGTGTGTGTGTGTGTCTGTGTGATCTAGCCAAAGGGACAACTGGGGTCCACAGGCTTTGAAGTTGAGGTGTGATGAGAGGCTTGGGGCGTGGAGGAGAGAAAAGCAAAACAGAGCCTACTTCCTCTGTCTGCCACACACACACACACACACACACACACACACACACACACACACACACACACTCTATCTATTAAAACATCAGGTACTTCCCTTCCTATCTAAATTTAAGATGACAAACATACTCTCACTCTCCCCCATTCTTTTGCTCAGATGGTGCTAGTACACCTCAGTAGTACCTTATAGGTTGCCCCCAAATGACCTGGAAGGCTTATTACCCCCACCCACCCACTAACACCACCACCACACACACAGAAATGCACACACATCAATCTAACTCGTCAGCCCCCTCCTCTCACACTCCCCCTCTTTCCGGGAGTGTGTGAGACCACAAAGAGCTTTGGTGAGCTGCCCAAAAGCTTTTGGCTCTTCAAGACTGGACGAGAAGGTGGTGGGTGTGCGTTCGTGTGCTATCATCGACATGTGTATGTGTGTGTGTGGTGTTTGTGTCTTTATGTATGCACGTGTTGCGAGGACATGCGGGGGCAGCTGGTTGAAGCCCACAGAGCCAGAAAGAGAGAGCGAGAGAGCTAGAATGAAAGAGAGGGGAGTGGGAGCGGCCACCTCTGGCTGTTCCACTGGGCTGGTTTGAATTAGGAACCCCCGCTGGGATCCAAGCCTGTACTTCCTGTCGGGGGGTTTCAGTTCGTGTGTGTGCGCGAGGGGTGGAGGAAAGACGAACGAAAGGGAGGGAGGGGTGGACAGAGAGTGAGAGGCGGAGGCCCGCCGCTTGCCGGCAGCTGCCCATCCGTTTGTGGGGACTCTCCCTACAATGAAGTCCAGATGCATAAAAAAAAAAAAAATCCCCCTGCCGCCTACTCCTTTCCTCTGTGACCTTGCGGAGGGCTTTTTTCTGCTCACAGCGTGTCCGAGTGTAAAGCTGTTAAAGCGAGGCTGCAGCTGCCTGTGACCCGTGGACGACCCCGAGGGGACGAGACACACTGGGGTTAAAGAAGGATTGGGACGACGGTTCCTCTCTGCGGAGAGAGAACCAAACTATCTGATAAGCAGAGATTTTCTCTTGAGTTTGATTTGGGAAAGAAAATGCCTCTGTGGATGTTTTAATAACCCAGAATCTTGCGGTAACTGCTTTGCAGGTGATCTGCTTCATGTAGCCAAATCCTTAAGAGAGTGTCTGTTGCAGAAACAGAGATAACAGCCTAGAAATCAGACTGAACATCACCTCTTTAACTTTGCTTTTGCACTGCAGAAGACCAGGCTGCAACAAAACACAGCCCCCTAGAGGCTCCTTAGCAGGCCAATTTCAATGTGCGAGTGAAAAATGTATGCGAGAGTCAGCTTGCCTTTGATTTTGAGTCCTCCATCGTCTTCGTCTGATCCGCTGTCAGACTGAAACAGATCCTTGAACTCCTTCTTGTCCTCCGTCTTCTTCTCCTGAATCTTCTTACGTTTGATCTCAGGGAGGTCCAGATCCTCCATCTTTACAAAACACAAAAACAGCAGGGTCAGTACACAAACCTGCTTTCATTGTGTTAATGATGATGATCATAAAATAATTGTTCTGCCAGTAAAATGTTCCACTACATAGCATGACTCTTTCATGATTTATGTAACACAGCATTTCTTGTGGGTAACAGAGACATTCATAAAGAAAAAGCCAGAAGTGATTCATGATGACTGAGTGGGATGAGGCAAATGTTGGTGGTTATTTCAGTTGGATAGTTACCCTTTCTTTGCCAGAGATCTCCAGCTGGATCTCCTTCTCCCTCAGCTTCTTCCACTGGCTGTAGTACCTGCTGAGGGGAGTCCCCTCCTCCTGGATCTGCTTTTCCCAAGCCGCCTGACGGAGGACATGGTGATTAAAACTTTAGTTGAAGAATGTATATACAGAGGTGTTGGTATATTTAAGTACACTGTGTTAAATAAGAAGCAGATCTGTGCCTGAGCTTCTTGATAAATACGAATATCCAGGGTGGTAGTTATTTTTTCCACAATCTATTAAGACAGGCCTTCCAGCAGGTTCATTCAGGTTTTAAAATGATCTTACAACATGTGGCTTTCCACTACAATTTCACATCAATTGAGCAGGAGAAAGATGGACAGACGAAGACAGTGGTGAGAGTCAGGAGATCGGGAAAACAGACAGATTGAAGATGCCTGAAAGGGGAGACCAGCGGATCTTCTCCAGCCCCTAAAGGTCTTTGTGGATGATATTGATTAGGCCAAATCACATTATCTGACCAACAAATCCAATAGAGTGAACAGACCGCGGTCTCCTGCTCCCGTTAGCTTAACACATTTACCACAATTTGCCATGCGGCTATTAAGATGGGTGACATGTACGCACAAAAAAAAAAAAGAAAAGACAATAAAAAAATAAAACTGGAAAAGCTACTTTTGAATTGAGCATAGACTCAGATGAACAAAACAAAACATTTTCAGATACAGGCAGCAGAGAAAGACAAGAGACATCAGAGTGCGACCTGGATGGAGGCAGGGCATCATTAATTAGGCTAACTCTCAGTTTGGGTGACATGTCAGCGGGGGGCTGGTGGCCGGAGGGGGGCCGTGGCCTTTTCCACAGCAGCAGCAGCAGGGCTGTCCTCTCTCCTTCGCCTGCGGTGACACCTCTACTGCTGCTACGATGCCAGGGAGTGGATGCCATGGCGACAGCCTCCGCTGAGCAGAGAGCCGTGGCGACAGGAGCTGGCGCTGCCGCGGTGCCGTGCTGTCTGTCTGTTGTACTTTGTTAACACACACACTTCCATGTGTGTACGCACACATATTTTCTCATCAGCTAAATTACACAAAGACCATCCTCTTTAATTTCATCCTTAAACGCTCTTAAATATTAATCAGCAGTACATGTCAAGACTCTTGGCAGCAGCCACATAAAAGCATGTATGTGTGGACAGGTAGCATGCAGAGAGAGCAAGTCAACACAGAAAACACACTAATGGCTGCTCATTAAGGCAGAGGCGCCTCTGGTTCAAAAGCCCATAAGAACAATAACCACAGGGTCATTCTTAACCAGGCTCCGAGTTTATTCAGGGAAGTGCCCTCCATTATCAGTCGCTGACTGTAGGGCTCGACAGTCTGGACTGTCCGATGGCCTGCAGCCTCTGGTTCAACTGGACAAGAGCCCAAAAGAAAAGTTTCTAGTCTGACTTTTTGTCACCCAGTTTGACAGTAATCTTTGCCATGCAACTGGAACACATTGCTCATTTTGATGCTTCTTGAGAACATTCAGATAAGACACCACATACAAGTTAGTGTTGAGCAGAGCAAACACGACAAAATGATTAAAAAAAATAAATTAATATCACGTATTGTTGTGGAAACAACTGTTATATTTAGCAGAGAATATTGAGTGAAACTTGCACTGTTTATTAAAGAATTCCGAGTCAAGTGGATCAAGCTGGTTGACTGTTGTCAATTTTCGTTAACACCAATCATACCCACCACAGCGGCTGACACCATCTCCCCAAAAGCTGGCAAAGTGACAACAGACAACTCCTCATTAGGTCTGATTTATGTATTAGCAAGAGGGATTAATGGACAGACTTCCCAGCCTAATTAATTTCCAATTTGAATTTTGTTGACTGTCTTACACTTCTGTCACTGTGAATATATTTATTTTACATTTACCATCAGTTGTGAGGTCTCACCTATGTATAAAACAAGTGAATCGATACTTAAATCTTAAAGTGTCTGATTTACTCAAAGACTAAAATTCCAAATTAAATGATTCAAAGAGTATTTAATTAGAAAGTAATAAAACCTTCCGTTTTTTTCTGACCTCTAAACTGCAATAGGAAAAGAAAACACAGTGGCATGAGCAAATGAGTGGTGCTCACCTGATGAGTAGCATGTATAACAAAACGCTGCTGTAATATTTCAACAGTCTGGGCTTTTGATGTGTGTAATTATATCTGCGCTCAATTTGAACAGCATGCAGCCTCTTCAGAGAGATAACTTTTGAGGTAACACGTGCTGAAACATACCAGGTAGTTTGAAGCCCTTCAAATGCATGATGTAAGTACTTGTAGCACATGATAATGAAATTACTTATCACCACGTAATAAAACTGTTGCTCTCAGTGATTAGAAAAAGCAATAAAACCGATAGACATAGACAATGGTAAATCATAAAACCCAATAATTATTACTCATCAGGGCTGTAATTTATTTTTAACTGATTTTATAATTATACTGCATTACAACCTACGACATATTATTAAATCTTGAGCTAACAATACACAATTGGCCTCATAATCACAAAATGAATCTATACCAGTTTTACAAATGCCTGATTTCTGTCCATCTATAATTGACTGATTTCTTTACCTTTTTATTTAAATAATTTAACAGAAGCGTATTTAGAGTGTTATCTTATTACATTTTGACATATTTTACATTATCTTAGACTCACCTTAATAATTGTGTATTTTGATGGAAGAGCAACTGCCTGCATGTACAACTCATTTTCTCATTTTTCAAAAGCCATTTTAAAAAGCTTCACGAAAACATGATATTAGAAAACAGAAGAGCCAAACTGCCAAGAAACACAAACGGATGAAGAGGTAAAATGAGGACTCTGGAAAGGCAGCCTGTAAAATCAGGACAAGACAGTCTTCCTCCTGCCTTCCCTCCCTCTGTCTGTCTTTCACACACACACGCACACACTCACCACAGCAGTGGCATCGGCCACTCCGAAGGCGGCCTTCTGTCTCCGTCCTGTGATGTGGCTGCTGTTCTCCTGTACCTTCTCCAGCAGCTGGCGCACCGGCTTGCAGTAATTGGCCACTTTGCATTCCTTCAGGAACGCTTTCAGCTGCAGGGACATGGAGGGGGAGTATGAGAAAGAAGGAACCGGTGTAAAGGATCATCCAGTCCGCCCATACGGTGCATTCAGGCAGAGCAGAGGAGGGTTTGTGGTCGTTTCCCCTGAGGGGGCAGATTCAGCCCAGCAGATCCTGAATCATCTATTCAGACAGGTTATAAACTCTGGGAATAATGTTCAGTGTCACTGCGTCCTTATTAGTTTAGACTGAATCACTGTAATTCCGTAACACTTGTGTGTGTGTCGTAAAATTTTGTTGATATGGGGAGATAAAATCACGTCATTTCCCAGACCTAGATCACTGGAGCCCATTCGGGAATCAGTTTAAAGGTTGTGTTACCTGAATGACGGTGGGCAGGGCGAGCTCTGGAAAGCCGATGGAACTGGCCTGTGTGTGGAAGTATTCCAGTATCAGGTCATACAGCTGGTCAATCAACCCGTCCTAAAATGCAGCAGAACAGAAACACAGGCAAATGATAAACTGAAGTTTTACACATCTCTTTGCTGTGCAACTAAATTCAGTGCACCATTACAGAGACCAAAGCACATCGAAACCAATATCTGTGTTAGCATTTCACTTGTTACGAAAGAATCATGATTGACAGTTAGCCTAGCCAGTTTAAGACCTCTGAATCTCTGCCCACATCTCCGATTTGTCTTCCGATTCAGACAGGTCTGGTGTTGTGCCCACTGATGGTTATTTCCACTGGATAGAAGCATCCAGAGCTTAGTAGGCGTGATTAAGAATGGGAACACATATTCCTACAAAGCTAGCAAGCAACCCAGCTACGTTCATTAACTAGAATAACCGCCCCGTGGTCCTATGCCTCCACCAGCCAGTCAAGTTGCAGTTTACATCCGTGTCTGTCCAGACTCATACATGTAGTGAAGACTTTGGAGGAATTTAATAAAGGGTATTAAGTGTATTTTTTGGCAAAATGGAAGTTATCACTATATTGACATGTATGATTCCAGTGAATAATTTCCAGTGAGAAACTGTCTTCACTTAGAGACTAGTTTTACAGAGGGGTACAGAGGACTGATAGAGAGCTTCGTCACATGGTGGAACGACAATCACCTGAAGCTTAATATCAGCAAAACCAATGAGCTTGTGGCGGACTACCAGAGGAACAGAAGGCCTCCTGTCCTGGTTGTCATCCAGGGAGAGGAAGTGAAGAGGGTGGACTCATACAAGTACCTTGGAGTCCAATTAATAAAAAAAATTCCAGGACATTATGATGTCACAGTGAAGTGGACCTTTGACCTTTTGGGTAAAAAAGGTCATCGCTTCAACATTTTATCCTATTAGACATTTGTCTGAAATTTTGTCATAATTAGCGTATGAATTAAACAAAACAGGTTTTGTGAGGTCACAGTGACCTTTGACCACCAAATTCTAATCAGTTTATCCTTGAGTCCAAGTCGATGTTTGTGCCAAATTTGAAGAAATTCCCTCAAGGCGTTCCCAAGATATTGCATTCACAATAATGGGACGGACGGGTGGAGGTAACAACAGTGACAGAAAGAAAGTGATGAGCGTGGATGAGATGGATGTGGCTATAGAAGTTGTGGTAAGTCCATGTACAGAAATAACAACTCTTAAATCAACGGTGGAAAAAGTGCTCCAAGCCACAGCTGCTGCAGCGTCCATGTCAACCGAAAAAGTTGGTGAGACGGATACATTACTCACTACTGATTGGTCAGGGCTCTCCCTCCCAAACAGAAATCATCTAACACAATGTCAGACTGAATGAATGGAGTTAAATGAAATGGCATTTCAGTCTGATTATCAAGCTAGGTCTAGCCTAACTGTCATGCAATCCATCACCTGAATTCGGTCCCTCTGGCTTAGAAGCAGAGGGGATTCACAGAATACTCTGAGGATCGTGTACTAGCAAATTACATGCCTAGTCAACAAGAAAAATAAAAAAACACTGTTTAAAATATTCAGAGTGTAGCATTAGCAGGTTACAGACAGCCGATGATACCATTGCTGAACAGCGGGCAAAAGTGGTACTTGCCTGTCAACTAAGGATGGACCCTATATGTATTTTATGGAGACACAGTACATACTGTAATTAAATATAGACTGATTCACATGTAATTTAAAAACCCCACTTTGCTAGAGTAAGCGAACACATCATCTGCAGTGGTCGACACTTAGTGGCCTCTCTTTGTGAATACCAATAATATACTATGCCGACTAATAAGTGTACAGGTTTAGAAAGATCAGTGCTCGTTTAGTCAGGTTTGTTGTGAGTCAACGCAGCAGGGGCTCGTGGCAGCTGCCCAGGTGACAGCAGTGAAAACAGCCCTAGCGAGCGGAGTGCGGGGGATAATCCCAGAGGGCCGTGCTGCAATCCTCTTGGCTGCAGCGCTGAGCGTGGCGACTGAGGGCCAGTTTTAGAGTCCTGACAAGGGGCTTTCAGCACTGCCCTCAATCCCCTTATGCACACACGCAGGCTAACACACAGTGTCAGGGAGCAATGTGAAAATAACATTAACTAAGACTTGAACCACTCATCTGGTCAGCTGCTGCTCCTTCTCAGTGTGAGGAACATCAGAAGACACAAACAGGAGCGCACACAGGCCAGTGTCACACCAAATACTCTTCCCAAACTGTAAAGGAAACAATCCGTCCTACTATCTGCCCTCACAAGTGGTTGATCACAGCAACACTTACCTTGTAGGCTTTCTCCATTAGGTTGACCTTGCTAAGCTTCAGGATGACTGCGAAGTTGATGGGTTTCTTGCTCATTCGCCCTGGTTTCTTGTTGAAGTCCACCTGTTGGAAGATCTATGAAGGACAGGCATAAAGCAGAAAAGTTGAACTTGAATCAAACCTCAGTTTCGTATTTACAACAGTGCAATGCACACCATCTTCAGAGAACAGAATAGTACAGGGACCCAGAACCCAAAGCAAATACAAAACATATGGGCAACATGTGACCTGATAACTTTTGTTTTTTGGATGACTCTCTGCATCATCGACCTGTTGGAATCTATAATCTATAAAAAAAGAGCTCAAGCTGATGACCTACAAAGGTCAAAACCAGTCAGTAAGTAATAAACCATGTAACTAATAAACTCTTTTTATTATAACTTCAATATTGCTCCTGCTCCTACATGCTTGAGTATCTGAAGTTCGCTTTTATATACATTTAATAGACTTACATTTATCTTCTTCCCCGTAGACCTCACTTTTTCATAAGGTAAACATAAGGAACCCATGAAAACAACCACAGGTACGGTACACAGTAATATTTCATCAGCTTCAAGTTGATAATGTCCTTCAATTATGACAATTATCATTCTACACAGTTCATTTTACATACTGCAGTGTTACCGAGATGACACATTTCTATCTTAGTCTGTGAAAGTACATTCTAGCCAACGTGTGGGCTATTTGTCTACAAGCTTTAGCTTTCACATCTGCCCACAGTGCGCAAGTGAATTCTGTCTTGTATTTGTGTATCAAGCTATTTCTGACTCTCCGTATCTCTGTGTATTTCTGCGCACGCGTGTGTGTGTGTGTGTGTGTGTGTGTGTGTGTGTGTGTGTGTGTGTGGTCGTTAATGTGCTCAGTGTGCGAAGCAGAGCAACGCTCCTGGCCGGTGCTGTCTGTACAAACATAGGATGTGGTGGCGGTCTGCGGGGGAGCCAGGGGGAAGTGGGAAGGCATGGACCAACCCTGGTGCATGCACATATATACACACACATACAACACACACACAGCTACTGAAGCAGGAAGCTCCAAATCATACACCCCCCTCGGAGATGCGAGAACACACACAGGCACAGACACACAGGAGGAAGGGGTTGCTTCTGCTGCTCTAATTAAAACAGTAGCAGCGTACCTCAGCTTGCCTTTAACAGTGCTTTAACAAGGGGAACAGTAAAGGAGAAAAAACACAGGAAATATCGTGCGTCACAAATAAACACGGTTTGCTGTTGGGGGTTAGCGGAGGGGGCTCTAAGTGTGTGGGGAAAAAGAAGTGGGGAGTGGGCCATAGTCAGAGAGGATGTGGTCTGCACAGCGTGTTAGGACCAGAGCATAAACCACAACCATGCTTTTATCGCTTCGGTCAAACTGCTGCGCACACACACACACACGTTTACTAACAGACACACACAACAAGCATGCACTGACCACTCCCAGCGGGCCAAGCTAGTTGCTGTCGCCAGCACACTGCTCCCCTCCGGCAGACCACAACACTGCCCCAAAGCATGCATAAACACTTGCACACATTCGCACACACACCGCACAATCACATGCTCAACACCTGACCTGGAGAAAATGTTGTCAGTTGGTGACCTGCGATTGGTCTGATAACAAAGGTGTCTCTCTCTGTCTCTCTCTCTCTCTTTCTCACACACAGTCCTACTCTTCGATGTGTTTCCTCCTGAGCTCCTTCAGTTGTGGCCGTTGAGACCAAAATGCATTTCATACGCCACTGATGTTTTTCCACAGCTAACCACTGACGGAACATTTCATCACATCTACCTTTTCACTGTTTCCATTTGTGACAAAGGCAACCAACTGACTGTTGTTTATTCTGCATAATGTAAAGCTATTTCAGGTCTTTCAGCTCAGCATACTGGTGTGTGAAGCACTTTAGACTGCTGGAAACTTGACATCTGCACAAGCTGCATTGATCCCATCAGATCCACATTTATGAAGTCTTACCTCCACAAGGAAAGGCAGAACAGGCACAAATGTGTTGGTGCTGCTAGACAGCAGGGTGAGGGCTCTGCAACAGTGCATCCTCAGAGGGTAATATCTTGATGTGGGCACCAGTCTGTTCAGAAAGAGAAAACAGTGGTCAATGTCTCCACCTGCTGTTGGCAAAATGAAACATGGCAGCAGCCTAAAGTTTCTTTGCCACAATTTTGGGAGGTCAACAAAAGACTGATACTGGATATTTGAGGGATGACACCATTATTGTTATCTGTAACTCCATACAGTATTGTTCAGTATTAGTTTTTGGAAAACATACTATATGAATACAAACTGACACATTTATCACTTTTTGTCAGGAGTCATTCTGTCACTCAAAACAGTGTTGTCACAGCAGGAGTAATGAAAATAATTGTTAGTTATAGCCCTACTTTGTTTTGTTTGTTAAACCTCAAACTCAACAGAACTCTAAAGTTATGTGATGCCTTGCAAACTGATTGACATCTATGTAAACAATGGCTCTGAAATGATTTACATTAATTACAATAAATACAGAACTCTTGACCAGAAATGGCTTCAACAAATAGCTGACTGCTTCACCTAAGACACTCTATAATGGATTATTTACGTAAAGTAATAGTAGCAATAAAATTGCATATACTTATACTCACTTGATGGTGCCAATTATGACTTGGCAGAGTGGATAGATGAGAGGTTGGAGTACATCACTGGGGTGCAAGGTGCTGAGGACACGACACCAGAGGTACAGACAGTGGATGTACTGCCAGTTATACACCGACTGGTACGTTTCCTACAGAACATACACACACACAGTCAGTCAGTCTTATTGCAGGTGCTTAAAAAGGCTGTGAACACTCTGGGTGTTCATTTAGTTATGTGCTAATTTCATGCAATGTGCTGTGCTTAGGAGAATAATAATCAAGCAAATGTCAAAAACATCAGGCTGGTGTGCTGAACATGAACATACCAGAAACTAGCTTTGTGCTCTTTTAGTGGCCAACTCAATACATCGGATGTTTCAATCAATTTTACTCAAACAAGAATAATATGAGAATAATCCTTAAATCACTCATTGTAAAATGACAAAACAGTCTTCCAATACTTGGATTCCTGTCATCTATGCGAGAATTTCAAATATGTCTTTGTATGTCCAAGTACATCTTCAGAACTTTCAAAAGCACAAAAACAGACCATCATCTCCCCGAGCACATACACACAGACAAAAATCAACCTTTTTCTTCATGGTCATGGCGTTCCTGAGGTGGATGGCCAGCTGTCGGATGTAGATGAAGGCGTGCTGGTAAGTGGCTTGTGAGTCCAGGGAGTACATCTCTGTTAGAGTTCGCTGCATGAAGTTGATCATAGGCAGCGCATTGGGAGACGTGAACTTGCAGTTTTGTACGTAGGAAATGTACATTTGCTGCAAAAGGAAAAAAACGAAAGGAGAACAGATGAAAATACTAACTAGGCTAGGTGTGGTTTTATGTATTTGGAATGAACATCAAATTAAAAGGAATACTATAATATAGAAATGTAACTCTCTTTGACAAATTCTACTCCATTTTACATCCAGGTTTGCTGTGTAGCCTTTTATTCCTGTAGCACTCTGCATTTAGCTCACCTTGAGAATAGGGTTAAGATATGCATCCTGCTTGTGTCTGCAGATTTTATTGAGGGCCAGGAAGGCGAGAACCCGACTCGTCTCCTCCCCTGTGCTCCACTGCTTCATCAGTTGCTACGCACAAAGACATGAGATGGCTTATAATTGGCTTATATAATTAATTACATTAACAACTATTTTGCAGGAATCCATTAAGAATGACACTCTATGGTAACTGATGCCTTACCTTAACCAGGTGACGACACTGTTTGGGTAGACAAAGGTAATAAGGCACAAGCTGGTTGGCGTGCCGCAGGACAGCGCTGATGACTGTAGCCTCTGTTAGACAGGATAACAGCTACAGGTGGAGAATGAGACAAAAGAGACGTAGAGAAAAACAAAGGTTAACACAGGAATGTTTTCAGGATGCAAAAAGAGAAGAGGAAGAAAATATCATGGCTTGTACATTTCTGTTATAAAATCACTGTTCTGTTCAAAGAAAAAACTAATAAAAAACATTTCTCTACACTGTATCTGCTGTATCTCATCCTGTCTACCTCACAAGAATACATAAGGCAGAAATCAAAGTGAGAAAAGCACAGATAAACAGAGGAGAGACACTCTTGAAGAGAACAGCAAAACAAACCTGATTCACTCCACTGAGATACATCTTGATGTCGATCTGATTCTTCTGCCACTTTGGACTAGACGATGGGAGCACTAGCCTGAGAACAAAACAGAGGAAACAAGAGTGAGGGGTGAACCATCTCTCCACAGCTACACTAAGACTATGAACAGGAGGTGAGATCAGCAAATGTGACATACTTTTTCTGGTCTTTATCTGCCTTCAGGTTGAGCATCTTCTGCAGGGCCACATGAATATCTCTGATACAGAACAGGACCAAGGCGTTGAACACTGTAGACAGTAAATTGGGTTAAATTAAAGTGGGTAAATTGTTGCATTGCATTGTATCATTCAGTACAAGTCTCTCAATTCAATACATTCAATTAATCAAAGAATTCACTGTGTGTTTTGTTAAAAATCAATGAAACAGTGCAGCGTTGAGGTTGAGTTGAAACAAAGACGGCCTGGTTTTGCCATCATATCTGGTCGTTTTTGTTATTACTATAAATGACTGCTGTTTTGTATTAAATGCACTGTTACAGTAAGTTTCCATTATGCTTTTATAAAAGGTGAATATTACAGTAAACAAATAAATCAAATATCACGAATGCCGATACTTATATCACTATTATTAATAATGTGCAGGCACTCAAAACTGTATCAAAATGTATGAAACTATGAGACCACCATCACAATGCCAATTTCAAACTGCATCCCTACACCACTAATATTTGCTGCTGGATGTGTAAATAGGCAACTGTTCGCTAACATGTTCGCCATATCAACATAAAGGGTGATTATATGTAAATGTTGTGTTCACAACTTGTTTAGACAAGCCTAACCCAAAATCAGTTATTGCAGGTTTAAGCAGAGTTCTTGCTTGTATTGAGACAACATTTAACAGAAGTCTGAGACATTCAGCTTCTTTTGTTAAAAGAAAAAAGGGTAAACACATTTCTATATTCCTCAAAGTGAAGTATCTAAAAAAAATATTGTTACAGGATTGTTACAAAAACTCATGTATGGTATCAGCACTATTATTGAAACATTTTGAGCGTTATGAATATTATATATTTTGAAATATATAACGAAATAATGGAAAGTTGTGTTCACATATAATCTAATTTAGATTTTAGCTACATTCAGTAAAAACAATGAACATGTAATTTTTCCATCAAAATGCTACAGTTTGAATACACACATCAGCACCTCCAATCAAAACAAACCTGAACCTACCTGAACTGTCGGCCACTTTGTAGTGACACTGAGCGGCTCCTTCACCCTTGGTTGTCGCCACGGCGGCCTTAAAGGCCTGGGTGACTTCTCTGAAGAGACGAGGTGTGGGTTCCTTCTTCATAGCCGCTTTCCAGTCTTCAATCATTTTATCTGTAACTTTGATAGTCTCCGCTGCCTTTTTGGACTTCTTTGAACCTTTCTGACCCTCGTCATCATCTTCGTCGTCGTCACCAGAGCTGGCCTCCTGCATTCAAAACACGCCAGTATGAAGATCTTTTTTGTCACAAGATAACTCATCATCATCAACTCACACACACCAACAGCTGGACCTACCTCCAGCGTGGACGGCAATCTGTGGTACTTCTTCTCATCCTCATCCTCAGAGCTGTCTGTGTCGTCAAAGTTTAGGAGCGTTTGGTCGTTCTGTTGCAGAAATTTGTAGAACTCTGGATCTTTGTTCTTTAACCTGGACAGCTGCTCCTTGTGCTCAGAGGCCTTACCTTTCTTGTTATCATCACTGTAAAGACCAAAAACAAGCACAAAAACACAAAAGAGTTACATGTGTGTTCTTGAGGTTTTGATGCTCGTTACCATCACAACAATGACATAATATGTAGAAGTAAAAAGCAAAAGACTCACGTCTTAGAGGTTGCAGACTTCAGATCTTTCTTCTTGTTCTTTTTATTGAGTCCATTCTGTCTGGGAGTCTCTTCTTCAGATTCATCTTCACCTGCAGAGTCAAAATCACCTGACAGCAGGAACTCATCCACACTGAGGTCTTCTAATTTCCTACCAAACATGTGGGGGAGAAAACTTGATATCATGCATGGTCTACAATTTCACACGTCTGTTGTTGAGCTGTCAGCTTGTCAGTTAGCTAGTTGCAAATGTCTCCTCTAACATTTGTGAGTAGTCCATTTTTAACGATGTAATGGTGTTTGATTTAAGCTAGCTGCTTCCAAGAGCCCCCAACACTTAGCTAGCGTTAATAGCATGGATGGCTAAGACCCTATCGCACACCGTGTTAGCTAAAAACAAGTCTTCCAAACCCCACAAATTAACCGAACAGACTGACAACACTTAAACGTATAAAAACAACGTGAATGTGCTGTTAAAACTCGTAATATACAGCACATAGTAAAGAAAATATCTACCTACCTCTTCTGTTTGCCTGCCATGCTGGATCCACAACGTGATACCGTCTAACCTCAGTACCCACAATGCACCGGTGCAAAACGAAGGAGTTGGTTTTATGGTTCGTGGATGCTAACCCGTAAGCTAATTGTGTTTACAAATGTAGTAAAAGAAGCATAATTCTATAGATCCAACAATGTAGCCACATTTTAACTTAGTTTTTATAAAAAGTGCAAACATCAAAATTAATCATTCATCAATCGTCAATCGAATCCGAATTAAAAAAACAGTCGGCGAGCACGACAACTTCGAAATTTCACTGTCAAATCTGTTCCGACAAGAACAAGCAGTGTTTTGATGCTGCACGTGAGGTTTAAATTAAATGATCAGCTGCATTCACGAGACACAGGCAGCTGAAGAACCGCAGAGGGAGAATTGTAGTTTTCAGTTTGTAGTCCGTTGTGTTACACAGCCACAAAGCTGGGCAAGCTTACAAACAGGAAGAAATCATTGCTGTCATCGCGACACCGACGACGGCTGGTGGTGAGTAACAGTTGGTGGCTTTAATTCTGCTGCAAGCAGAGCTAACGTTAGCTAATCTGGTTAGCCCATACATAGACGTGTGACTTAAATAGTCGCGACTTTTATGTTGTTTTAATAACAGAATAATACATGCATGGTTCTCACCAAAACAATATTAGGATATGTACATTATTGAACACTTGAGGTTACGAGTTGTTTGCTGTTTGTTTGATTTTATTATCCGGGCTAACCGAGGTGGAGATGGTTCAGGTTCTGACCAATCGTGGCGCTTCTAAGAGAAACCCCGCCTTTCGCGATAGCTTAGATGAATTTATCGAACGCACTTCCGGACTCCGACCAGACAAAAGGGGGCGCTTAAGGTCGTTTGTGTCACGTCAAATAAGAAACGAACAACAATTGTAAACGTTTGACATTTGCGCTTAAGAAAAAGCTTCCCGTGTTGTTTCATGTGTGGCCCTTCCGTCCAATGGCGTCATATTTCAGCAGCGTGAGCAGCGCTGCTACTTTCACCTCCGGCAGTTCCAGCTCCACCTTAACAAACCGATGTCAGCTTTCATGCAGTTTTTTTGCATTGACGTCAACCGCATACAGCACAAAACAGAGGCTTTCTTCATATTTCGTATGCTTGAGTCAGAATATGGACAGATAGCCAGGCACTGGTACCAATTTTAAACCAATCTGACTGCGACAGCTGCTGATTTGTCTCCCATCACTCCGAGGAAGACACTGTGTGCAAGGATAATCGCAACACAGCCACCGGTAAAGAAATTACACATTCATTCTTTCTATTGCTGCTGCAGCAGCTGTTATTCAAAATAGATGGAGTGGGGGTTGGGGTTTCTTCAGATCACATAAGGGGGCTGATATAGGAATAGAAACATCCTTCTGCCCAAAAGAGATACCAGTGCAACATTTGTGTGTCCAACAAGGACATATTTGTCAAGGAGCCACATAGCCTTTGCGTTGATGCCAGCCAAGGTTTGGAGCCAGACAGACGAGAGAAGGTTTTAAGAGACAAGCCTGGGATGAACAGGACAAAGTGTTTTACTCTGTTAGTTTTAACTGTGACAATTGTGTTTTCACTTCTGCCTCGGCCTCCTGTGTATCCTATGTCTCAGTTTGCAGCATTGTCTCACGTTATTCCCATGGGCATGAGAGCAGATTGTTCCCTCATAAAGGAACATGGTTGGTGTGTTTTTTGTGGTTCCATTGTGTTTTGGAAAATGAGAGCTAGTCGCCAGGCAGCTGTGGTGACATTTGAGATGATCCTCAGTGGGACAGTGCAGAGTATTTAGTTGAAAGAGTGCCTCTGAACAGATGACAACATAGTTATGATGCAATGATACTCAGTTAGTTGTCTATTTGACTGGAGAGACACGTGAAACTCAACTTTATCAGAATTGATCATATGTTTTCGTGTTTCTTGAGGGTTGGACTGGTTGAAACTGATCAATATTGTCCACTGATGAGGCTGGTGGCCGCCTATTTGTTCTAATAAGCTTGTGTCATTGTCACAAAAATCTTTATATTTACAAGCATGAATAATGAATTAAAATGAAAAATAAAAAGTAAAGCATCACTATAGGGCAAGATCTTTCCACATCCCACTGTAGGACACACTCAAACGGCAGGCTTTATGGTATGAAATAGTAATTATATATTACCCAGTTAATGATATTTTAAATGACACATCCATGTGGAAGGAGTTCGTAGTACCTTGCTTTACACTTTTAAAACCCTTTTAGCTTCTGCTCATATGCCAATTCTTCTACTCTTGTAAGGTATCACAGCATCAAATTCAATATGTTTGAGTGAAAATGTTTTCTTCCTGAAGTCTGTTTTAGGCCTTGGATGTTTCTAATTTAGTTCTAGTCCCGTTTACCTTATCTAGTGGTTAGTGCATCCTAAATATCCACCAGACAACAACTTCTAAGATGCCGCGTGACCATGGTTATGCAACGCTCTGAAGTGTGCTCTCCATCTGAGAGCAGGGCGGATGAGAGTACAAAGGAAAAGGCTAACTCAGGCTACATCCTTCTCTCCTCCCACCCTGCCTATCCGAGGTTGCAGCTGGGGTGAGGTGGGGGGGGGGTTTCACAGCTAATTCTGGTGCAATTAAACTCGCTAGTCTGGAGTCATTGCAATTACTGTAGATAAACCAAGACAGCCCAATAGAGGAGAAGCCTGCATTGATTTATTCCAGCTTATGGAATAATGTCCATCTTCTCTCTATTGTCATAATGTGATTTAATCAGTCTTGACACTGAATGTCAAATAACCAGGCCTGCCAACCTACTACACTTTATAATTGCACTGAGATTTCTGTCATGCTGGTAGGCTTCCTGTCATAGCTGTCAGGATGGGTACTATAACAGTAACAACAGGTACAATGATTTCTCGGGACACCTGTCATAACACCTGCATCCTTGCAACTAAGCCCTTTGCAGGTGGAACATTTTTCTGATGACAAAAGACATTTTATAAGTTAATGACACTGATAATTAACTGACGTGAAAATGGTTTTCTGCCTGTTTCAGTTGCCCAGAGTGTGGCCCAGGCAAGAGCCGGCGACCGCCACATCAGGCACCATGATGGAGGGAGGCATGCAGCTGCTCAACCGCGATGGCCACAGCATCTCACACAACTCAAAGCGCCACTACCACGACTCCTTCGTGTCCATGAATAGGATGCGACAGCGTGGCCTGCTGTGTGACATTGTGCTCCATGTCTCCAACAAAGAAATCAAGGCGCACAAAGTGGTGCTGGCATCCTGCAGCCCCTACTTCCACGCCATGTTTACCAGTAAGTTCAGTCCACGTTGTCTGATTTTATTCCTATACACGCCGCCTGTTTTCACTTCGTGGATTTCAGGGATAAAGGCACAAAGCGAACTCTAGCATGTTGCATGCCTCAGACATTTTGAGCTCTGGCATCAAACTGCTCATCATTTTGCTCTGTTGCTCAGAGTTTGATGACACAATTTGTGTGTGCAGTAATCGCCACCTCATCCTCTCAGCATCATCGCTTCCTTCCCCCTCTTCCTGTCTGGGGCACAGGTGGTCAAATGAGGTCTGTGAGTCTCAGATTTCCTCCTAACACTAGACCTTTTGTGAGGATACAATGTGTCTCCAGACAGTCAGTTGTCTGGCTTTGAGACTCAGCTGCTAGGTTTCCTCTCGTCTGACCCAGTCTCTAATTAGCCCATGTTAACAGAATCTGCTGATCTTTCATGATCATCCAAACAGCAAAATCACAGATCCCCTGTAGATTTTGTTCGCAGTTTCCTGTAACTAATTGGAGATGAAACATTTGACTGTTGATGTAGAACCTCCTGACACAGTTCTGCAGGAACACCCACGTTGGGCAAGAGTGGATATATTCAGGAATTTCAAAAACCTCTACACACAACAACTGATTAAATGGACAGCAACAAATGAGCTACGCTGACATTTGGCAGTGGCGCTGTATACATTAAGAGCTGCCATGTGTCAGCATGATTGAACCGGGAGGCAATTATATCAGCCAGAGTTTTACTGGTTATATCTAGTGGGGAAAAATATAACAGCTCTCGTTCTGTGCGGTCATACAGATGAGATGTCGGAGAGTCGGCAGACCCATGTGACCCTACATGACATCGACCCTCAGGCTTTGGAGCAGCTGGTCCAGTATGCCTATACAGCAGAGATTGTGGTCGGAGAAGGCAACGTGCAGGTAGGGTAGAAGATTTCAGATCTATAGACAAGATGGTCAAATAAGACTTTTTATTTGACCCCTATTCATCACATCTCGTAGAGCACAAGTTGATACAACACACTCACAGTGTATTTCCACTTAAAATTGCACTCTTCCTAGACGTTGCTTCCAGCTGCAAGCCTGCTGCAGCTCAACGGGGTGCGGGACGCCTGCTGTAAGTTCCTCCTCAGCCAGCTGGACCCCTCCAACTGCCTGGGCATCCGAGGCTTCGCTGACACGCACTCCTGCAGCGACCTGCTCAAGTCAGCACACAAGTATGTCCTGCAGCACTTTGTGGAGGTGTCCAAGACAGAGGAGTTTATGCTGCTGCCACTGAAACAGGTAGGGATGCTTTTTCTGTCTCCTGCTGTGTCCTCTGCCAACTGGTGCTTATAAAGGAAGCAGTTTTAATGGTGGCATATTCATGGCGGGGAATAAACAATTGTTGGTAAATCTATCTACTGGAAATTGCTTGCCCTGTCTGAGAGGCATACAGGTAATATGCTTACCTTGAGATTTAGCAGTGTTTTTATAGTCAGCCACTTGGGTGTAAAAGTAGAATGCTTTTTTCAATTTAAAAGCCTCTGACCAATAGCCAAAAACGTTTCCTGATCATTACCTAGTCTCAGTTTACTTTGTGACGACTGATGGAGTCATATTACTAAAAAATGTAATTCATTATAAATTCATGACAGAAAATGATTGACTTTTGGGGTAACAACATGCTGCTTACTACACTTCAGTGGCTCAACTTGAGTAATTCATCACGTTGCTTAGAAATATGCCAAAGAAAACAAAAAGATGAACATACAGTAATACTAAGAAGCACTTAATTTAGTTCCTGCGTATTGTTTATCACCTTGTCCTCACTACTATGGGCACAGAAGCCTGTATCTGAACCAGTCATGTTTTTCATCACAGAGGCTCCCCAAGGGAAGTGGCCACAAGCATGCCGTTGTGTCTTTAACATTCATTAGGAGGACCTCTCTTGTTCCTCAGCTAGCATCGCATCAATCACTGTCTCTTGTGGTTTTATCATCCCAATGTGCTGCCATGGACTACTTTATCTGGCACGTCAACTTAGCCAGACTATTACTTATTCATCAGTTGGGCACAGCAGTGGCCACGCTGTGGTTCCTGTCCTGGAAGTGGTAATTAGGCAAAGCTAGTGACATTTTCACAGCTGCTGTACTGTTTATAGAGCTAACAGCATTGCTTACTTCTGAGTAAGAATAAGGGTTTCCTTTTTGGTTCCAATATTTAACTGTTACCATATTCAGCCATGGTTTGGGGGGGGGGATTTAGGTTAGATTTAGGCATGCTAATTCAGTATTAGCCATCAAATGGTGCACTGGTGCCCAGTAGGGGGTTAATTTGATTCCCAGAGTAGGGGGATAAACTGTCGAAATGCTGCTGAGCAAGGCACCTGGCACCAACTGCTCCAATGGAGCTGCTCCTTGACCACAGATCAGACTGTGGTTATACTGGTAGCCTTTAGGTGTGAATGTGTGTTGAGCAGGGTGTTTCTAAAAAAGAGGGCATTGTTTCCCAAAGAGACTACCTTTGTTAAATAAAGGTTAAAGAAACAATGTAGGTACAGTCTCTGATCCAAATTTAAATAAAATGGAAGTCCCACCACCCAAAATCAACACACAGGATTGGGACCTGCTGTCACTCCAAAATTGATTTACAAATCTGATGTTAAGGGAGTCATGTTTGTTATTACAGGAGTTAAACAGGCCTGTGATTCATGTTGGTGTCTCAATACAGGAGAGAACTGCATCATCTCTTACATGAAAACATATGCCTGTTGAGCCTTGCCAGGCGACAATGAATTAAAGTGGCGGTGAAGAAAAGAAGTAACAAACAGCCACCCGCATCACTTTCCCATTATCTTCTCGTCTCTCTAAGGAACAATCCTCACTGCACTAAAGAGATTGTTCTCCATGAGTGTAAAACGCTAAGCTTCACTCTGTCTGTGGCCTTCAAAGCGCTGAGATCTGAATCTGCAATAGGAGTGTGTGGGCACAGTCCATTAAAACAGTGAAAGTTAAGCTGCATAAAGGCAGATTAAAAATAGACCATTTTCTTTTCTTCTTTCTCTTTCTGTTTCCTTTGGCTCACCGCCCCAATCTGTCTGCAGCTGTTCTGTGTCTGTCATAAACCTTCATCTGGATTTATGTACTGGCTGCTCTAAAGGACTCTGAGCTCACAGAGCTGTGAAGTATGCCCCATATTTCTTTCCATGTTCTGTGAAGGAAGTGGCAAGGCATGGCAGACTTGTGACTAGTCTGCTTTGGTTATGCTTCACTGATGTAGCACATGCATGACATTATAAAGACAACAAAGGATGGATGCATCCTAATTACTGTGTGTGTGTGTGTGTGTAGTGTATAAAGACATCTTAAGCATCTTGACGCAGCCGGAACCCCCTTTCATTCACACAACCCTCATTCCTGCTGCCATACTATAAGGACAGTTAATACACTCATAAAACCAATTTTCTTTTACATCTCCTCCACACACACACAAACATTTGTTTGAGTTAATGTGATGGAGTATGTACATGCAGAGGTAGGGGAGACTGCAGGGTGGGGCAGTGGCAGCAGCAGTAGCAGTATTTCTCTATGTGACTGTGGATTAGTGGAGGCTGTTCCTGGGAGGCTGCTAACTGTTGCCCTGATCTGGCCAGGCAAGACAGCAGCAGCAGTAGCAGCTGGCTGCTTTGGCCCCACCCAGCCCTGCCAGCTTTGGGTTGATCTGGGAACAGTGCCAGCCAGCCACTCAGACTGCAGCACTCGTTGTGCCACAGACACACACACACACACACACACACACACACACACGTGGTGGTAACTTAAATATATCACAGCACCACTACACACAGACAGACCTTAATATAACACACAAGCATATACAGTGACTGGTCAAAGTTAAAATGGTGCCTGACATGATTATGTTTCGCTTTATGTTGAATTGACTGATTCTATTTGATGAGTGTCATTTTGAAACGACACAGAAAAAACAGAGCGCTGCCCATCCCTTTCAAATATCAGTCTAGATAAAGTACAGCAAATCAAGGGAGAGAGAAGAGAGGAGGAAGGAAGAGAGGCAACAGTTCAGCAGACAAAGTCGGGTACAATATGCAGGAACGAATACGGTCTGTGGCCAACGCAATTTACTTCCTGTGTGTTGATATGTGTGGTCAGGAAGCTTTCGCTGTCACCTTGCTTCTGCAAGTGCTTTTCTGATGGTGAATTAAAGGTACTGTGAGCTTGAATTTGAGAAAGTTGCTCTTGTAAATGATTATATAAAATGTCCCATCTGCTTTGTCTTCCATCCAGGTCCTGGATTTGATCTCCAGTGACAATCTCAACGTGCCATCTGAAGAGGAAGTCTATCGGGCTGTTTTGAGCTGGGTGAAACATGATATAGATGGACGCAGGCAACATGTACCTTGGGTAAGACTTGTCTCATCTCACCTGAGAGGATTTCCCAGCACACAATGTTTTTAAGTTTGACTACACTCTGTAAAACACTTCCATCACATTTCCTTCATTCCCCTTCTCCTGGCCTTAACTCACCACCCACCATCCCTTTACCCCCGTTAGCTGATGAAGTGTGTGCGGCTGCCACTGCTGAGGCGAGACTTTCTGATGAGCAACGTGGATACAGAGTTGCTGGTGCGTCACCACTCGGAGTGCAAGGACCTGCTGATCGAGGCTCTCAAGTACCACCTGATGCCAGAGCAGAGGGGAGTCCTCAGCAACAGCCGGACGCGCCCACGACGCTGCGAGGGCGCCAGCCCTGTGCTCTTCGCCGTTGGTCAGTGTGCCCCTGAAGGTACCCACTAGGGTACACTTAGGCCACACATCAATTAACTTTAGCTTCTGACATCACTCATAAAGTGTGCAAACATCAGCATTTTTACAGCTAGGAGATAAAAATACTGAAATAATTACACAAGACTAGATGATGTCTGGGATTTTTATAGTATTGTCATAAAATAGCATAAATGTTTCCCGGGTCTTAATGAGTGCATTGCAGTAAAGTGAACAATAAATGCCACTTCCTGCTTTTTTATTTTATCCAGATTATATTTGTCAGAATGTTGTGATATGTAATTTAGTTAACAATGTTTTGTTGCTGAAGTCTTGCATACCTTCAGAATCCAAACTAAACCATATAATTACAATTACAGGTCATTGTTTGTTTTCAAGCCTAAAAATGTTTCCAATTCCAACATACTTGTTCGTACTATATATGATAATGTATACCAAAATATTTAAAAAAGCCATTCCTGCATCGCAATAAAGACTGCAACTTGATCCTGCACTGAGCCCAGGAGTGAACCTGGGTCTCATCCTAAAACCCAGCAACTTGAAAAAAATCCTCTTAAATTATGGCATATATTGGCCAGAATCACTTCCTTTAAAATATTATATTTTTAGATTTACATTACTGCTTGATGTCAAAGCATTTTTTTCACCATATTTTGATTGTCTGTGTGTGTCTGCAGGTGGTGGCAGCCTGTTTGCCATCCATGGAGACTGCGAGGCATATGACACCAGGACAGATCGCTGGCACATGGTGGCGTCCATGTCCACTCGGCGGGCACGGGTGGGCGTGGCAGCCATTGGGAACAGACTTTATGCTGTTGGAGGGTGAGTAATGAGAGCCATAGTGTTGACCTTTGACCCAAAACTAGTTAACCCACCATCTCGTCTCTTACTCAAACATTACATTATGTGATATGAACTAAACCTGACTTTTATAAAGAGGAAGCTTTCTCAGACAAACATGTGGATGATTTACGTATGTAAAATGATCCCGAGTGATGGCTATGCAAAAACGGCTTCTTCCTTCTTCTGTTAAGGGCTTTCCTCAAAGCAAAATGCCTGTTTAACTTCAATCATCAAAAAGCCTTTTCTGGTTCATTTAAATTCACATCTCCTCAGGTATGATGGCACCTCAGACCTCGCAACTGTGGAGTCCTACGACCCCATCACTAACTCCTGGCAACCTGAGGTTTCCATGGGAACACGGCGGAGCTGTTTAGGTGTAGCAGTCCTGCATGGCTTGCTGTACGCTGCTGGAGGTTATGATGGAGCTTCCTGTCTCAATAGGTACACACAGACTGATATTTTGTTGACGAATGCTGAACATCTTGATAAGCTAGATTTGCTACATTGTTGTATCTTGTTGCAGCTTTATTGTTTGTCTCAATGCTTTTTTTCTAGGCCAGGTCTTTAAAGACAGTTAATCCAAATAGGGCAGCCTTGCAGTGTCATTATATTGAATACAAGTAAGTCTTGTTTTCCTCTTTCAGTGCAGAGCGCTACGACCCTCTGACCAGTACATGGACCTCGATAGCTGCCATGAGCACCCGTAGGAGATATGTCCGAGTAGCAACTCTGGGTAGGAGCTTGACACAAACATAATTTTGTGAACGTACTGTTCTACTGTATGTTTATGCTTCACTGTCTACATTTTCATATCTGAAATCAAGAGGGAGTTGCCAACTTGGTATTTGACTGCTAATATTTACATTCTGAGTATTTACTCCCTTTTCCCTTCCAGATGGCAGCTTGTATGCAGTGGGAGGTTACGACAGCTCCTCACATCTTGCAACAGTTGAGAAATATGACCCCCAGGTAAATTATACGCTGTTAAATTTATCATCAAAGTAACTTGTCTGTTGCCAGGATCAACTGAATGTGGATACAAAATCACACACTACGGATGAATCTGTGAACATGTGACCAACGCTCAGTCTCTTGATTTAATGAACAGAGCAACACATGGACAGCCATTGCCAACATGCTGAGTCGGCGCAGCAGTGCCGGGGTGGCTGTGCTGGACGGCATGCTGTATGTCGCAGGAGGAAATGACGGCACCAGCTGCCTGAACTCTGTGGAGCGGTTCAACCCCAAGACCAACACCTGGGAGGGAGTGGCCCCCATGAACATACGCCGGTTAGTCTGCACCCAGAATTCATATCAGTACAAACAGAGTGGTTGAGTAGGTAACTCAATTTGTAACTCACTTTAGACATGAGAGAGTAAAACTGCACAGAAAACATAAGCTCTGCAGAGATAAATGCTTGACATGGAAGACTCCCATGTCAGATTTCAGAGACGAGAGCCACCAGGGCGAGTAAGGAAGCAGCTTGCAGCCACATATATTCCTTCCTGTTTACGAAGTTTAAATACTTGTAATGAGCAGGCCCCATTTCAGTCCCACATATGTGAAAGACACTTCATGTCACAGATGTCACTGTTACATTACTCATTTCAAGACTCTCCATCTATCCATCCAGTGGCACCAGGCTAAACAAGGTAGTCCAGACATCCCTCTCCCCAGCAACGTTTTCCAGCTCCAGGGGATCCTGAGGCATTCCAAGCCACATGAGATATACAGACGGGTGACAAATTAAAGGAAAAACTTGAATAACTAAGTGGGGAAACATAACGAATGTGGCTCTGTTATGATGTGGGGGGCATTTTGCTGGCATAGTTTGGGTCCACTTGTCCCATTAGAGGGAAGGGTCACTGCAGATCAATACAAAGTTGTTTTGAGTGATCACCTTTATCCTATGGTGAAAAATTTCTATCCTAATGGGAGTGGTCTCTTCCAGGGGGACTATGCCCCAATCCATAGGACACGAGG
>NTHP01000005.1:1994426-2013343 GCA_003416845.1 Oplegnathus fasciatus | reverse complement strand
TTTTTATAAAAACAGAGGATAATTATGATGAACAATATGTATTTATAAAAATGTATAAATTCTAATATATTCTGTTTTAAAGATGCTTAGAGAAGGAAACAGATCAGACCTATGCCTATTTAAGAGTGTTTTTAATATATTTATTTAGATTTGATGTGCATATCGTCAATGGAAATGACAAAGAGAATGTCTAAGTGTGAGAGAGGTAGTTGTTCAGTTTGTGTGCATTTGGAGTTTCTCCTGGTTAAGAGGACTGGTTGTTGCATTTTGATATGCAGCATTACATTAGCATTTCTTAATGTTTCTTCACTGCCACAAGCATGATCTCACATAATACTGTACCTTATGTCCGCTACATTTGTGCAAAAGGCTTTAGTTGCTTGCAAACTTATTGACCAGTCAATGAAAGGACTTTATTTTGTCTTTAATCCTTCTTCTCAATTATTTTTCAATGGACGTGGAAGTGGATATAATCCTTTGACACATTGCAGTTACAATAAAGCAGCAAGTACCAGTTTACCTACAGTATACCAACACTTGACACTAATGAGTAATGCTGTTGACACTTGGTGCTGTCATATTCCCTTCCACACTCTATCAAGTGTGGTGTCTTGTTATATTACCTCATTGTTGAAATGGATCCAAGTCTATTGCAACAAAATTGAACTAGAAATAACTGTATAATTAACCACAAATACACTGGCTATAGAACATGTGGCTGGTGATTTGGGAATGTCACCCATGAACTTGCATTGTCTAAAATAAATGGATCACTTTGAGTCTTTTTGACTCGGTCAACACCCGGGTTCAGTTCAGTTCATGTGTAGCGCAGAGATACAGTACCATTCCAGACTTCCGAGAAGTTGCCTTTTTTTTTTTTTTTGGAAGGATTTTGTTGATCCGGTTCTATTTATCTAAAGCTACATTACTTTTCATTCATTAGAGCGGACCCAGTAGAATAGGGGCTGTTACAGTCTTATGGAGATGCTGTTATTCTGTTAAGTCGATATGAGTCAGAGACAGACTTCAAGAGAAAGGCACACAAAACCACATAAGACGTTGGCCTCCATTCTGCTGATCGAACTGTAAATAGAAAGATTGCTTATCTTAAATCCATTTGTGCAATTTCAATGTGACTGTAGCTTTTTTTTTGTTTGTGTTCAATGTGGTGATACTTGTTTATTTATGATATGTTTGTTATTTATGAGGAACTTTAAAATATTGAATTTTGCACTATTGCGAAATGGAGCAATACACTGTAAAAAAAAATGAAATAAAGATGTTTTCAGATGTGATAACTGTCCTGACAAGTTTGAACACACATACACAATGAGTGGGACAAAATCTAAAACATATCCAGTGACTTAAAAGCAGTAGGTTTAATCCCCGCATCTGCAAAAGCATCTCATTGTACCCACTATATGCCACTCTGGATAAGAGAAACAGCTAAATGTCCAATGAAAACACATACAAACGCACAAACTTAAGGTTGTGTTGCTAACAGTGTTTGTTGTTAGGCTCACTATACACTGTTACTTGGTACTTTCCCAACATACTCCTCTTTCATAGTGATCTAAGCAAACAGCTGAACACTCTCACTTTACCCTTCTTGACCTCAGTCACATTCACACCTGTGGCTGCTGCCTCTGCACACACTCAAACCTATGAGCTCCCACTCTCCCAAAACACATACAAACACAGGCCAAATATACGCAATGCAAAACACCAACGGCTTTGAATCGGGAAAAAAAGGCTACAACTGCACATAGAGCTGGTTTAAGAATATATTCTGAGGACAGGCACATTGGTACAGATAAGTGAAAAGTGGAGGTGAGAAACTCTAAACACCATTTACATGGTGTCAGATGTTCAATGTTTGTAATAAAATTAGGCAGTGGAGAACATTTGTTTGCAAACCTAAAATTTGCAGAACTCTAAAGGAAACATTCGACATTCTGAGAAATACGCTTATTTGTTTTCTTGCTAAGAGTTAGATGAAGCTGAAGATGAAACTGCTTTCATGTCTTTAGATTAAATATGAAGCTACAGTCAGCAGCCGATTACCATAGCTTTTGCAAAAACACTGGAAATAAGGGGAAACAGCTAGCTCTGCCTGAAGGTAAAAGGTAAAAATCCACCCATCAGCACCTCTAAAGCTCACCAAGAAACGGCAAACAAAACTAACCGGTTGCTGGTTGTAACTTTTTATTTAACGGACAGATATGAGAGTGGTAGCGATCTTCTCATCTAACTCTCAGCGAGAAAGCAAATAACTGTATTTCCCAAAATGTCAAACTACATTTTATTTTTTCCCATTTATACCAACATGGCAAAGTAATGTAAAAATGACTACATGAGAATATACTGGCGAGTTTGGGTGATGCTCTGGATTATGTTATTTTTATGTTATTATATAAACAACATAGAACTGTACTTTTTTAACGCAAGTTATCCAACCTTGATGTTAAAGTGATATTCCACCCAAATCAAACACGTACCCCATTATCCACTTCTTCATTGTCCATTCATATGCCCAGTCTTTAGCCAGTTTAACGATCTGTTTACAGGATCATACGCAGCTTCCAGCAGAGCTTTGGGTTTTCCAGAATGAAGCTTGAATGGAAGTGGTGTATTTAGACATAAGAATTATGACTCTTTGGACCATTCGTACCAATCAAGCCTTACAGGGGGTGAGTTTTTTTAAACTGAAAAGATAGACTGTGGGTGGAGTGTCACTTAAATGTGTGCTAGAATTTAAAGGTGTGCATGGACTGTTGTGTTTGCATGTCTCTGATTGCTGTAGCAATGAGTCAACTCCATTGTTATGAAGATGCTAATGACTTTACAACCTGTCTACATGAATGTGCTCACTATGGAAGAGCTGCTGCAGCTGACCAGGGGGGTGAGGGGGGTCAGTTCCTTCTCTCCGTCCTCCCAGCATTCCTGCCACTGCAGCCTCTCCTCTTTCCCCTGGTGTCAGCCTCTGCACAGCCCTTATCAGGCCATGGAGATGCTGTCACCCTCTCTGGAACTGGACTGAAGTGTCAACTGGACCACTACACCTACTGTGAGAGGCCATACACTTATTGACTTGCTACTTAAGATAAGACTGGGCCTAAAATGGAAAATCTGTCAACCTCATCAAAGCTATTTATGACTTTACAGCTCATGGAACTGTGTATAGAGTAGAAATAATATGGAAGGCTTTAATGCTCATGCAAACACAAGAACAAGACATGTGCCCAGACCTGTAGTGGGTGGACAAAATAACAGAAACACTTTACAGTACAATAGCCCTGCAGTCAAGTCGTAACTACCATAGATCACAATTCAAAAGGCGGCTACATAAGTGAGTCATATTAGTTAGAATACCAATTAAAATAGTGTGTGTCAGCTTCAAAAGAGGTTTGGCAATCATGAGAAACCATTTTTAAAAGATTTGTAAGGTAATGTAAGGCAACTTACAGAAGAACAAAGATGCCAGATAGTAAATTAGATAAATTACTAAATGTGTGCAAAGACCTAAAAAATAGGAAAATGAAGAACAAGAAAAATATAAATGAACTAATGAAAAATAAAAACTATATTTTGCGAGTTTCTGTGCTCCATAAGACACTAACTGTCTATTGGAGTCGCAAACAACAAAATTATAAAATGTGGCACAGTAAAAGTCTAAAAAATCATCATGACATGTGCCAAACACAAGAAAACTGCTCTATTTGTTAGAATCAAACAGTATTTACAAGTACACAGCACAAACCGAAAAACACTTAACAAGTTGCTGTATTTGCTTGACAACACTACAAACTAGTCTTAAAAATGAGCACTGATTTGAATCAACACCTCTAACAGTCCCCACAAAACTACCTCCAGTATATCATGTTGGTATTATTTATTTCCCA
The DNA here is from genome assembly GCA_003416845.1 of Oplegnathus fasciatus. Taxonomy (NCBI): domain Eukaryota; kingdom Metazoa; phylum Chordata; class Actinopteri; order Centrarchiformes; family Oplegnathidae; genus Oplegnathus; species Oplegnathus fasciatus. Next base: position 2,009,441 of record NTHP01000005.1, on the reverse strand, counting down.
AAATGTTGTATTCTTATATGTTTTTACAATATACTGTATATATCGCTCAATAGCTGCAGTAGATATGAGATTTTGATATGGATCCAAGTAGTGCCAAAGGCATTATAGACTGATACTGCAGTTTTCCACAGTATATTTTTTCTTTTTTTTTACAGTTATGATGCCAACAGTTCCAAGGAAATCATGAACCTTGCCCAACATGCTGTCAAGACACATCCCTGTAATTGACGACTTTCTTGTCTATTGCTTTCCACATAAATGAAATTCTTCAAGATAAAATCAATGTGGAACACCCAATTCCCATGACACGTGTGTATGTCTATATTTGTTACCTCTAAATAAAAACAGACCTAACTTTGGTCATTTAACTGGTTTACTATATAATCGTATAAACTTGAGGCATGGGACAAAAACTGGGATCTACTGAATTTAGAAATTGAAATAGTTAATCTGACTTTGACTGATCTTGCCTTCAAAGGAGGGCCGGGGTCCAATTAAGTTTCCTTTATGGTCGTGCTGTGTGAGAACTTTGGCACGTCAGATTCTCTGTTGGACACCTGATGTTGGGGGCCCCATATCCAGACTCCGTTTTAGTGGCCTGAGGTGTGACTTTAGCACCGCTGCTCTCACCCGCTGAGTCTGGATAAACACAAGCGAGTGACTTCTTGGGGAGAACCAAAGTTCAACCCACCACACATGGAGGGAATGACATTATGAGAATGGAATTTAGGTTTCCTCTTTTGAATAGATGTGGTACATCTAATAAAATGAAACAGAAACTATATGGGCTATTGTTAGGAAACAGCCCATTTAAGAATTGTGAGCCCCACCATATGAACTGGAGTGGGAAAAAATGAATGAGCTGTTTGTCTTTCTAGATACAGTGTTGCTTTTGGCAAAGCACCTGGTATTTCCCCTTCCTATTGAGCAATGTGAAGCAAAACTGTAAGAGTGAGGTCTACTATAGTAATCTAAACTTACCCAAAAAAGTGAGTTTTCTAACAACAGGCGCATCTTCTGCTATTAAGACTATAGTCTATACACCATAAACATTAAAATTGGGATAGCTGTGCACACTGTCAGTCTCTCCTCAAAGATATAGATGATGTTACACTTGGTTGTACACATGAAAAGTGATGGAAGTAGAAATGTGAAGAATGAAAAAGGATTGTTGTCTCGAAAAGGCGTAGAGGAAGGGGATTTGAAGCATACTGACCCCATGAGACTGTAACACTCATTGCATACCAGAACCAAAATTGTTGGATGGTTGACAAATGGAGGTACAAATTTGCTTTGCCACTAGTGGGGCAAAAAGTTTGGCCTGAGAGTGGCGCCAGGGTAGAACATCAGATGCTGCCTTCAAGTCAAGTACACGATATGCTTGGTGTTCAATCCGTTGCTACGAGTGAAAATAAAAATGGACATTTAAATATTTCAGTTTTAAAAATTAGTTCTGTTTTCCTATCTTTCAGTGTAATGCTAGGAAAAGACAGAGTAGACTACAAAACAAAGTTATTAATATTAATTATTCTAATTATTGTTATCTACATTGTTATGTACAAAATAACAAATAAACTTTTAAAAACATCAGTGTAAGTCACAATTTGTTACCTTAGCATGTTAACATTTTTTTTTAAAAAGCTCCAACATGTGAACAGGCAAACAGTTATCAACTTAACATGCTAATGTTTAGTATCTTAACATGACAACTCTTGCTTGTTAACATACTAAATGTTAGCATATACTAAAAATTGCTTTTAACTTCCTAGCATGTTAACATAACAATAGTTACATGGTAACACACGTGTGTACAGTTAGTGGAACATGCTAACATTTAGCATGTTAATATGTTTGGCATCTCTCAGGTTTAGCACCTCTCAAAGTACATTTAAGGATAACTGGAACTGTTGTCGAGCGCCCGAAGTCAAGATAAGATTCATCCTCTGGGGATATTGAATTTCTGGATGAAAATTCAGGGCAACCCATCCAATATTTGGTGAGATATTTTACTCTTGACATTGCTAGCATGGGTGAAAAATATTTAAGGTAGTACTGGGTGCTGTAAATATCACACAGACTACTTCAACCCTCGCACCGTTTTCGGACAAGGAATGCATCATTCTCTGGTGGTCTGAAGGACGCTGCAACTGCCTTTTGAGTGAGATAATTTAATTCACTGCGCTGCTCAAAGGCTACCGGCAAAGTTTAAGTTGGAATGTTTTCTTGCATGTTACTCAATGAATGTGTTGACGTTTTGAATCAATAAACACACCTTAAATGTCAAAATGACAACTTTGACCGCTCCATTTGTTTTTATTGGCTCTCTTGCATGAAATACGCTTTAGTGATGATTGGATCTTCAAGCGTTTAAAAAATGTATATGAATTTCAACTGGATTATGCGAACTGCGAATATTCTATTTTCAAAATCAAACATCCTCTTTTGTGACATTGCCTTGAACCGCTAGCCCAATTTAACCCCACTTATTAGCTAGCCAGGTCAACATGCGCACCCATCAAAAGTTCTAACATGCAAAAATTGCTCTGTGTGTATCAGGGCTTAACATTAACTTTTTTGCTCACCAGCCACTGTGGCTAGTGGTTTTCCAAAGTTACAAGCCACTCAGCATTTTCACTAGCCACAATTTTGTTGTTGGAAAGTTACGTTTTATTTGATTAAAGCTGACTATGGTGTGCTACAATTTACTTGAAGAACTAGATTTACAACCCTTTTAAATGTAAATGACCACTGTAAACACCCAAATCAAGACTACATAAAATGTATAACAGTCATGACAGTCAAAACGTGCAACTGATTAAGACAAAGACATAAAAAGAGTAGCTTCTTATTGCATATAATATAAGTGGTGCAGGGGTGTAGAAGATTAATTGAAAAGATAAAAACTAAACTGAAGCAAGAGAAGAGAAAATCTTTGTCTATTTAAATATTTAGCCTACAAACAACAACAGTAAATAATACAAAGTAGAAAAACTCTGCAGTAGAGAACAATATAATTTTGTCTAATCAATTCAAATTCATAAAAGTCCTAAAAACACAATTTTACTTTACACTTTCTGCAGAGGTGTAGTGCTGTTTGTTTAAGTACCAGAGTGCACGTATGACGCGCGCAGGTTGTTGAGGCTCGTTTCGAAGGTGATGTAACCACTGTTCCTACGGTGGCAAGCTTACATGCATTAGTCAACTATAACGGCTCACACTAGTTAACATCAGCTAGTTATAGAGAAAAGAGAAAAAATAAGACTACACCGGCAACTTTTAAGGTGGAACGTTTTTCTTGCATGTTCTTGCATGAGTTGACATGAATCAATCAACACACCTTGAATGTCAATATGACGACCTTGACCATTCCGTTTATTTTCATTGGCTCTCTTGCATGAGATACGCTTTAGTGATGATTGGATTATTGGAAGTGGCGGAGCGTTCAGGTGCACTCTGGCATCACTACACATATAATAGTAAGTGTGTGTATGTCACTCGCCGAAGTGGCTAGTAAGAGTGACTGTGTTACCCGCCACTGCTAATGTCAAGCCCTGGTGTGTATAGATCTACGTGACTACGTCAGACTACAGTGCACGAGGAGACAGGCTTATCATTTCTGACAACCACACCAATAGGCTATGAAAGCATATATTCTTAATGTTGTAAGGAAACATGAAAGACAGAAGTGAAAGTAAAGGGTGCAGTCGCACACCCCGCACCCCTTTTTTCAACGTCTCTGGGTAGTACCTAATATTTTATTGTATTTTTGGGGTAGATTTGTACTTTTCTAACCACTTTGGGTTTTGTACCTGATGTACTGTAGCTTCCTTATGCAATGAATGGTGAAATTCTTGGGAAAGAGTTGCATCCAACTGATAATTGTAACCTTGGTCAAGACTGGATGATGCACCTCAACTGAAACTGGCTGGATCTCACAGCGAAAAATCCCTCGTTGTTTTTTCTAGTTGGCTGCCTTCCTCATATTGAAGGAATACTGCGACAGAGAGGTGAGTCACCATGCGGGCTGCATGTATTATCAAGTTCATCTTCCAGCTTTTCCATGATGATCCACAACCAGACTAGAAAGGTGCTTTCATGTGATTATAAATGATTGGCTTACGTCATTGGCTGTATTACACTGATCACAATGTAATCAGGTGGGTTACTCAGATTACTTTCAACTGATCCAAATGAAATAAAACAAGACTAGGTCAAAACCTAGTATATGGCTGGACCATGTATCGTCAGTGTGCTATATTGTGGCCAAATTGTTACAGGCATAGTCAGTGGTCGTGTCTATATATGTGAATTCCTGGATATTAAATGTTCATCTGCAATTTTCTGTGGTGGTCCCAGTAATATTTGTTCTTAAAGTGTACTTAGGTAGCATCACATGACATGGTTAAGCTACATTTGAATAAAAAAAAAGAGAACTTATTCCAATTCAATTATAACTACTCTAACGATCTATTAACTCCCCTGCTCTTTCATTCATTTCTATCTGCGGGATATCTCTCGTTTTTTTGACTCACTCTGGTTGAGTGTTTAGTCAGAGTGGTTGTTATTTGGGGTGTTAAACTTTGCGCTGACCCTCACTCTCTGCGCATGGACCGCTGTTTTCTCCTGGACTGTTACAGCGTGTAACCATCATCTCCTCTTCTCACAGCAGCAGGTTTTATCTTGTTTTCCAGTTTCATACCCTCATGAGGCCAACGAGGAAACTCCAACACTTGGCCAACCAATCGTGTAACTTCATCATGCACTCACTCAGTCACTCAGTGACAGACTTTCCTCAAAACACGGGACTTACCTGAATGATGTAACAGTCCTATGGGTTAATCTTATGGACAGCAGTTTTTGTTTCTGTTTCTGAGAAATAATGTTTTGTCCATCATTTTGGTGTGGTGGGTGGCTCTAAATACTACAATACCCATAAGCCTTGGCTGCAAAATTTCAAACATAATGACAGTAAAGAAAATTGCACTGCACTCATTTATATAGCATAGGGTGAAAGTTATTATATCTTTGCTGTCGTTAAGTCAGTGTGGCTTAGCAACTGCTACCCAAATTCATATATGACACTGTGAAGTAACAATAAAATAAAAATTTGTTGGTATTCTTGTTAATTGGCTGACAATCAAACTGTTAAAACCCAGCGGCCAAATAATCAGCTTGGCCTGTTTTTAACACTGGCTAGCATGGCTTCATATGATCCCAGGACACAGTCACTCGAGGAAGAATAATTTATGACATTTTGTGTCCTCCTTAGATAACTGAAATAATAATAATAAGAGTTGTGATAAATTGGGACATGTTTTATATATGACAATGTGTTTGTGGTGGCCATGCCTTTGATCTAACATGCCCCTACTCGTTGGAGGTCAAGTGTTTCACACACTGCTTACTACCTATTACTATTAATTCTGCATTCTGAAGAACAAACCCCACTCAGTGCCAATCATGTGAGTGGCAGACAATAACTCAGTGAAATGGGGGAAAGATAAAAGACAGGTGGTCTATTCTATCTGTCTTTACTTCATCTACTGATGTGATAAAAGACATTTTCTTTAGTCGCCTTTATATCTTGTCAGTCTCTTACCAAGATGTTTTATATTCAGTTACACCACATGCAGTTCAATCAGCATTCTTCACTGATTAAATTATTTGTCATGAGCTCCATCAAACAGGGTTTCAGAGAACAATAATATAGTATCTGAAAGGCTGGAAGGTGACAACGACTCTACAGTTGGTTTTATCAAGCTGATGACTGTTGCTGCCTCAGGTGCATCCGTTTGAAAAATCCGGCCGAACAGGTTGGCATTACCTGACAGCGAGCAGCACACGTTTCATTTTATGACTGCAGCAAAGCAGCTCACCACAGACAATGACCTTATCAATGAGCAAACACAAGATAATCATGAGTGTTTGACTCCTCAGTCTGATTGATAAGACCACTTGTCACTGTCCATTTAAGGAGTCCAACCCTGGAAATTACATAACAATTACATGTTTTCTAGTGTGACTCATGAGTGTTGCAACCTAAAACCTATTATTATTACCTAAAAGGTTTGAATGGAAAAGTAAAAAAGGCTAATTGTGAAGATTAACGTCACAATTAACTTTATACAATGTTGGCTGTATCATCAAAATGAAGGCCACATTCCATTATAATGTACGTGCCTTGAGAAGAAAATGTGAGTTCAGAGGAAGAAATATAATTTTACCTACTAAAATAATACATAGTTTATTTTATGCTTGTGTTTTAATCATTCTGTTAGAGTGACTTTCACTTTTTAGATTGTGGATATGTCATTTTGGAAGAAACTCCTTACATGCAAACAAGATATGTTTGCATACACCTCTTGCCTTATGAAAATTAGAGCCTTTGAATACACAAGCATCCTGTTTAAACTATCCCCTTTCCCATCCCACTGACAGATGACTTCCCTAAAAGTGATTAAAGGGCAAAGGAAAATACTCCACAAAGGGCAGAACTCTGAAAATCTCATATTCAGTGTTTGAAAACAATGTGATAACTGACAAACTCACCTCTTTAACTCACCATTTAAATATCACAGTGATGTTTTGTCTATTTTTAACATCTGCAGTGTGTTTTCTTTTCAAATGAGTAGAACAAAAACAACAAGGAAGCATAATAAAACACTTCCCAGATCGCGTACTTTAAGTTTCATAATGACACTGATGTGTTTAAAGTATGTGGGCCAATAATAAATAGACTACTTAACTCTGCTGGCATTTTTCATGTCTGGGCATGCCAGTGGAAGCTCCCATCTTCCCCTTTGATTGACACACACCATCCAGTGTGTTTAGTGACCACTCATTGCTGTGGTGACCCAACAGTGAGCTCCATTTGGCTCCTGGAAGGTGTGAAATGGCACACTTCTCCCTGAACCCCCCTGTCTCTGTTGTTGGGATTGATTTAACAGACAGAGGCAACTCACAGAAGGTGTGAGTCCTACTGGTTATTCACCACACACACACACACACACACACACACACACACACACACAGCCTGTGACACAGCCCCAAACCCCGCCCCTTTTACGCAGACACGCTCTCACCGGTCTGACTACACAGCCCTCACCCTGCCCACTTCTCCCTCAGTACAAGTCTGCCTTCAGCAGGGAGCACACTGCACTCTTGGATTACACTCATCCATCACAGAGGGAGTACAGTTTGCCTACAGAACAGCGCAAAGCCCCACAGACCACAGCAGCATGGGGAGCAGCATGTCATGTGTCCCCCAGCACAACTTCAGATTCTCCAGCAAGAGTTTCATACGCAGAAACAGGTAAGAACAACCCAACTTCAAGTATTCTTCCTGTACTTGTGTCTGGGTGTTTGCTCTACACAGAGCACATGTCATGCCCTTGACTGCCGTTTGTTATTTTAGACTCTGCGTTTCAGCTGGAAGGAATTCTTGGCATTTCTCAGCATTTGAGCAGTGGGGTTAAACAGAGGTTGTGAATTTTGTAAGGCCAGGGTCAGGATCATATGGTAATACAGGATAGTCCCAGAGTCGTTCCTGAGTGGTGCCCGTCTGGCCAACGGTGTCAATGATCCAGTTACCATTTGCCTCCTCTTTGCATCCCTGTGAAGATGATCTGCCAGCTGTCAGTGAATCTGGTTTCCCTCCAAAATCAGGACCTGACCCCATTCATTATGACAGTCACATGAGGGCAATTATAGTTAATTGCTGATAATATCTGGATTATGACACCTGATATATAAGCTAATAGCTTGTAGTGATCTGACCTGAAGGCTTTGAACATGAATATATGAACTGACCGACATTAATGGTTTATACTTGTTATGCTATCTGGCTTTCTTTAATCCTCCAGGATTATATGTGCCTGGGCATGTTACACTTGGTACAACCCACTCTGCTGGACCACCACATCTGATTCTAATTAGCCTCTGCTCCAGTCTTCTCCTTTGTGCTGTGTGATGATTCAGGGTCTGGTTTTGTCAAACGTGCCATGTAGCTCTTGGTTTTCAAATAGAAACAGAAGGCAGGGCAACCCTAAAAAAAAACAGGTTTTTTTGACGGGTTTCAAAAACCCAACGGCTCAAGCTGGAACACTGATACACCTTCCAAGTTGGGTCGATGGTTCAGCGTGGACAATACATTCAGTGTTCTTGTTTCCCGTGTTCCCTACGTACTCTTTGTGTTGGTGAATCAGGCCAGGCTCAGGTATTCCCCACAGAGAAGAGGAGTGAGTAGCCGTTGAATGCCACAGCAGTGACTTGGGAGAATGTTGGGTGTGCAAATCCACTACCTGTCTATTATCTACATTCCTCTTTCACTTTGCGACTGCAGGAGTTCATCACTGTGCATGGTTCTCACATTTTTCTCTGTGTACGAATACCTTGTATAAAAAGGGATGTAGTGGAATAGCATCGCTCACTTAATCAATGATTAGAGCTGGACATGGACTTCCTGATTAGACAGACCTTGATTCCCACCGTGCAAACAAAAGCCTGCATTGTTGCACTGAGGACACTGGCACACACATGTGCAGATAAGCAGATAAACTACAAGCTGAGATTGTAAAAGCAGTCCCTAAGCCTTATCATTGCAGTGAGGGAGCTTCCTCATGAAGATGTGACACTAATGGTAACAGACGAGGGTCATGCAAAACAAAGAGGGACATTGAATGCTGATTTTCCTATGCATATCCTTGCAATCAGAAACAGAAGACCTCATTGTTCTTATCATTTAAATGGCTGGCATTGATGGCTGGGATGAGGACAAAGGAGGGGGCTCTGGTTAATCTATATGACATGAGACACAAATCATGATTCAAAGTCATTAATCTGCTGTGAAAATTGAACTCTGTCAGTGGTTCAAGATTCGGTGCGTGACTTGATTACTACGGAAAAAAAGGGGAAATATAGAGAAATAAGTCACTGACTTCGAATTTGAAATGCAAAACAGTAACGCAAAGACTGTTGTATTTAGGTCAACTCTCCATCTGACAACAGTAGATAACAGTGAACTCACATAAACAGGAAATGTTCCTTGTTGACACTGCAGTTGGGAAGCTAACTGAACAGCAAACATAGAATAGATGGTAAACATTGGAGAGTGAGTGGTAACACGTGGTTTTCTCTCTCCCTCTTGAGCAGCAGTCGCCTGTTTCGCAAGAAGAATCCCCAAGAGGGACAGGAGAAGTCCAACAGCATCATCAATATCCTGTGCACTGTCACCCCGAGGAAGGTAAGAACCTCCATCAGGTCGTAGGAGACGGCAATAACATGAAACTCAATCATCTGCATACCAAACAAAACTGCTCCTCTGAAAATGTCAACCTGTGTGCGATTAGATTTTTATTGCTGTCTCTGACTGATTTTAACAGCAGGTCTGACTGGTTTATTCATGTCATGTCTAAACTTCACTAACACTATGACTGGTTGCAGGAAATGTCCCATAAAGATCTGCAGACCATAGAGAATATAAAATGGGATCCTCCGTTTCCTTACGACCCGGCCAGTGGCTGGAAGAAGAGCAGCATCAATGTGAAGAACTACGGACGGATGATTCACAGCTCCAAAGTTCGTTTCCGCTTCCTCCACTGCCAGGTGAGTGGAGCAAAATAACTTTTTAATGACTCTATGTTGAAATATCAGGAAAGCAACTATAAAAGAAAACAAAGCTAATGCCGCTTAATCCTTATTGCGGTTAATGAGGTCTTTAACAATGACAGAGCCTACAATGACACATCATGCCAGTCATCTATGTGAACCCTGTGAGTATCAAAACCAAAAGAAAACAGGTGGCAAGTAACAGGATGTTGCTCTGCGGCCACCAAACACACTGAAACTTGCTGCTGGCATTGACGTGGTGGCTGGCTGTGAATAATCCAATCAGTTTTCCACAAAGCGGACCGCAGCCTGTGTTTGGACATGCTCGCTTCTGCTGCGGTTGTGAAACATCTCCAAGAGAAAACCTCAGGGTAGAGAGTTCCGCTGATCCCAGGGACTGATAGAGGACACACCGGCTCCTTGCTGTGGGAATTGCCATTTGTCAGAGCTGTGACGCAACAGCTCTGTCAAAAAGTAGAAAGAAAAGATTGATTGAAAGAATGGCGTCATGGCAGCAAAAGAACACATTGTATGTACAGAAAATAAAACCACAAAGGAAGGAAATGTATTACCTAAATATTGACAAAGTGAGCTATACATGAATCAGAGACAGATTGCTGTCAAAAAGAAGTAGCTTTTAATTGCATTTTGTGGTCACTCATTTCTGAGAATCCTCAGATCAGATCATTTCCTGTAAGTGTTCCATGAATCAGCAGATGATACAAGAACAAGATGATCCAAGATGGAATAAATAATCAGACATACCTTCTGGCAGGGATTTAAGGAATAATTAATCTTATAAGGCTTATTAGGCTGTAATATACGACTCTTTCTTCATCAGAGACAAACATCAGAAGAGACAGAGTGTGCAACATGGGCCTCCAGACATGCAAGGTTTAATTTCATCAACACTAAACAAGCTCATTTCACAGATTCGTTTTCTAATCAAAAGTGTGCCAATCTGTGAAATCAGCTGCTGTACTGTTTGGTTTGAATTCAACTCTGCACACACTCTATGTGAATTTTGATAGCACTGTAAAACAAGGATTGTAGTTTTCTTGCAAGACATTCATTCTCAGAGAGGACTAATTTTGTCAACACTGTATCTGCATCTCTAACTCTTTCACTCTTCAACTTCACTTATTGTCTCTGCAGGACGTACACGACTGCTACCTGGATCTCTTCCAGACACACCTTCACTTTGTCTCCAACAACACAACCGGATTGACATACCAGGTGAGTTTTATTTCAACTCCAGCAATATTACCACAATCCTTATTTCAAATACACACTTCCTCTGTTTCAGTTAATATCAGTTCAGTTAGGATTGATTTTTATAGTTTTAATATTCCCATGGGGCAGAGTTTTATGTTATGTCATCATACCTTTTGACATGCTTACCCTGTCAACCAGCAGTGTGTTGGTAAACAGAAAGTATGATTATGCTTCTTCACCTGTCTCATAAAGCATGAGCAGCCATTAATCATCATTTTACTGTGTCTGTCGAGAGCTCAACTCTCATGTCAAAAAGAGACAGCTAATCACCTGTATACAGTATTAGTCACAATATAGATGACGGCAAATACAGGCCAGACACGAATACATCATCGACTTACAAGGCTGACCTCAGTTCATGGTGATTAATTTCTTTGTTAAAATTTAGAGCCGAACAGTTGGCTCAAATAGAGCACAACAGCAAGGGAAATGTTGCAGAGAATGCTTTTGGCGTGTGAATGTTTTTTTATCCAAAGAAGCGTGATACAGGTTTTTGTTGTTTTGTGTGCAGGGAACTCTTCCGTTGAAAGAACTCACCATCTGCAACCTGCAACAGAACTGCAACCACAGCCAACCCCAGGAATTCGCCTTTCAAATAAACGGTAAGTTTCAACTTCACTACAAAGGACACAAGTGGATGTTGGCACACAGCCCTGGAATGTTGTAATCATCGATTTTGAGTTTTATTAGTTGTGTTGAATTTAGCTAATCAATCACTCAGACTGGAACCAGTAGAAAGTTTACAAGTCAGTGGCTGACTTCACACTTCAAAAAGGGAAGACAGAGGATGAACTAGAGCTGGAGCGAGAGTCTTGGTCTTTGGCTCATATTCATCTAAATTTAACGCTTATAATTTGTCATTATTTTTTACTCCTGCTGGTGGTCTACTATGTTTGTCCCTCTCATCAGTTAAGGATCAAAGTAAAAATTCTCCTCACTTAAAAAAAACGGCAAGAAACCACATGCTATTTTCAAGCTGCAGCATTTCCTATGTTGTCACATTCCAGTGATTCAAAGGTGCCGCGACCCTCTTCACCTCCACTCAACCCCAAGACTAACTAGAGCTGGGCCCCCTTCACCCTTGGTCAGGGGGCCAAACCGGCCTTAAAGGCCCTGCTTGTTAGACAACAGGTGCACTTCAGTCAGCCCAGCTGTCGTGCAGCAAAGCCCAGCTACCACTCTTAGCCTTGTCACTGCATATAATCTATGGCACATTCCAAAAACTGCTCAGGTTAATGTCTGGTAGAAATGCCACATAGCTTTTGAACTCTAAATGGTCAAAAAACTGAAACTTGATTTATTTTCATTAAGTAGATTAGATGACTTTAGACTTCACCTGAGATGTAAAAGTACTGAATTAAAAATCCAACGTGTAAAAAAATCAATCCCAGTCATGAAGAGTGTAAGGTTTCTGTGTTTAGATTTCTTTATCGTTACTATCTTACTGAAATCTGAAACATCTCTGTCACAATATTGACACTCTTTGGTGTTCCTTTCTCATATTTGACTTTGCCATTTCCCGGATCGAGCTTGTTATTTTGTGGTATTGTATTTCAGTTGTTTTCATTGTTCAGTGTGAACCTCTATTTACCTTATGGGAAGCATCACTGTCAGGAAACAAGTAGAGGATGCATGACGATATTCTGAGTCAAGTGAGAGATTTCCTCCACGAGACCTGCGTCTTCCTCTGGCCGAGCTGAAAATATGAATCAGCTTTCGTGTAAAGTGGTGTTGGTGAGTTGGAGAGTGACGAAGCAAACAGAGCACGAGAGGGCCTATAAAAAGTCCCGGGAGCTTTCATATGGTTTGAATTAACATGGCTGTGAAAGTTAGATAATGATAGTTAATTACTTTTAACAATAGTTAATGACCTCTCTAAACTGACTGAAAGTTTGAATTGTCTCATTATGTGCTTCCGGTCCCGAGACTTTTCACATCACTCGTCCTGCTTGAAATGTGGAAAAACATAACGTTTCAGGGGAGGACTATGGTCAAGGTCTACGATTAAGAGCTGTGATGAAGAGAAAGTCAACAGATGAGAACAGAGTGGCTGATTATTAAGGAGGAGTAGGCAGGCTATGGTTCCTGACAATTACAGTACAAAGCCATGGGGCTGGAATTATCTTATCTATTATATACCTCTGCTGGTTATCTCTGGTATGTGTGGGACTGAGAGATAGAGGGAGATTCCAGCTCTTTTCATCCCAGGTCCTGTTCATTCCTCCTGGGTAAGCAGTATGTGGGAGGGAGAGTCTGCTAAGATTTTTAAATGCCAAACAAAGCAGGTCAAGGGGGATCTTCCACAAGAGGTCTTACATGTGGTTTACCGTCTTGAACATGTGTTAACATTTATTGTACTTATTGTATAACGTGTTCTGAACAGCCAGGGAAACAGATTGTGAACATCATTAATGATTCACCACTATGGCAGAAAGCTTTCTGAAAAAAGGCTCAGAAAGAGAAGCCTGGGTGACACTTTCCCTTTTTGACCCTGTGACCTTTGCACCCTGCAGGTGTCAGCCTTAACCCCATCATCGTCTACTGTGCCAACCAAGAAGAAATGGACCTATGGTTTGGCCTGCTCAAAGAAAATATAGAGGCCAATGGAGGCACTGCATTTGCACCCGAAAACTACACCAGAGTGAAAGTAAGTTCAACAACACTTTTTTGATGTCACCTTGCTCCAAATAGCCTATGTTACATTATATCAGGCTGCAACTTTTAATCCACCAGGTGGGTTAGCCAGGAAAATGCGTTGGCTGCTACCACTTCTGATAAAACAGGGTGTGTGTGAGTGTGTAGATTTGGTGAGTCAAGTAGGTCACTGCTGGCTCTCCCTGAGGCCTGGATACTAGGGAGTGGCCTTGACCGCATCACAGCCTACATCAAACTAACCCTCACATCTGCAAAGGGTTAAAGTGCTGACTCCACACCCACAGGTGGGGAAATGGATGATGAAACACATGAACCTAGATGTGTCACGACAGAAGAAAATAACCGATGATGCTTTTATAAGCCTCAGCTTAGGAGCCTTTACGATGAACAAACAAGAGTGAAGTTTTGAGAAAAAAACATCCCAAATCAGCATGTTTAAATTTGCTTAAGGGCAGAGCTGTGTTCATATTTATTTTGCTGATGATTCTCCCCTGTGTACCTACTGTAGCTAAACCAGGACGAGACTCCTGAGGGCAGAGAGGAGCTGAGGAACTCCATCAACAGAGAGCACATCTATGAGTGGGAGGGCTCTCAGCGGGACAGTCTGGGCCCCATCACTTATGTCACTAAAGTCCGACTGCAGCACCTGCCCTGTCAGGTAAGACCTAACTGCTGCTTATCAAGAGTGAATCACTATGACCAGTCACACGGACGTAAAACACACAATCTCTGTTCTTGCCTATTTATGGGAATATACAGTACAGCAGTCTGTAACTCGTGATACATACATGTTCCCTGGGAATTTTTCACATGATGAATAAAAGCAGAGTAACACCAGCTCTAAATCCAGGTGACTCACATGGTTTCTAAATTGCGCAACACACACATTACCTCAACACAATGTAAGGAGTGAGTGAAAAGGGTGGAGTCCATACTTTGGCAAATAGTACCTATCCTGCACATACTATAACTCTATTTTCTTTATTTTCCTGTCAAGGTAAGTGTCAGACACCTGCAACTAACTGATGAAAAATATAGGACTCCTTGCTGACCAAATCAGACATGAGCACAAATAAATAATGCTGCTACAGCTTCACATAGCAGCCAATAAAAACAGTAGTCATGACACGGCTTGCACGGATATCTGTATTTAATTCTCTGTGGGAAATAGCGGCAGCCCTATTGAAGTGTGTGAGATTTAGGGCCTGGGTGTGTGAGAGGCATTTGCCCAGCTCACGCAGTGACTCGACTCACCTCACAGCTGGAATGTCAGCTGTCTGTCCGGACACACCCTCTGAGAGGGAGAGGAAACATAAACTCTCAGTCTGCCGCACCTTTAAATGCCCCCCNNNCCCCCCCCCAACTGGTTTGACTGAAAATCTTACTGGGATTTAAACTGTGCCTGTCAACAGAGTATTAGAGGATAATACTGCCGTTTTTTAATGTTTGCACCACGTCTCACAGTTGCCTCTGTGCTTA
>NTHP01000005.1:1936049-1993397 GCA_003416845.1 Oplegnathus fasciatus | reverse complement strand
CCCCCCTTCCCAGGGAAGCTGATCAATCCCATCGTGGTGTCGTGCCTGGATAGGGCCGAGTTCTGCAACTGGATCCAGCATTTCAAAGCTGCTGATGTGCCCGTTCTCAGCCCCCCTCCCCCCGTGTATGACATCATCTACACCCCGACGCACAGAGAGGTGAGCCCCACCCTCCTTCCTTTCACAGGCCAAAAACAATTACACTATTCACATCTGCTGATGATCCATAACTATCAAGATAACTATCTCCAACTGGTTTGTGAACCTGCGGGTAGAGTGAATTTAAGTATGAGGAAAAGACATAAAGGAGACAGACAACATGGCCCTGCCTCTTTTGTAAATTAACATTCAACATGATTATGAAATGATTTACAACTACATCTACAACTGCTTCTGAGTCAACAATCCAACAGAAGTTTAAAAAGACAAAACTCAGAAAGCTTTGCTCATTTGCTCTTAGTCAAATATTTTAATTTATAATATATATATATTTTTTTGTCTTACAATCTCTAGGCTCCACAGTTTGACAGGTGGAGTGGAAACAGCCAAGGACGAGCCGAGTCTCTTAAGTTCAGCCAGTCACCGAGTGGACGTGGGTCCCACAACCTTCAGTTACCCATTCATGAAGACAACCCTCTCTCCCCAGGATACTCTGAACCCCTCTGTGTAAGTCAGCTGTGTGCTACTTCTCAAGTTCAAGTATTCTTGAAATAAAAAACTGAAGCAAACACACCAACACTATAATGTTTGCACAGATATGAATGTGGTAGGAGTTAGTTGTACATTGCTAAAAAAAAAACCTGTTTGTTTTGGTGGAGCTGAGCAGCAACACCTTTCTTTTACAAAGTTAATTATTAAGCGAGGTCTAGACACCAAATCGCTCCTGTTACAAAGGCTCAGGTGATGATCCTCAGGGCTTCCAGTAAAGAAAATCACAACAAAGTCAGTAATTTTTCCCAAAATAATACCCATAAAAACAACTTTTGAATGAAGTGAAATAAGAGGCTCTTATGGTACATGCTGATTCAGCAGTGAAAAGTTTGCTTGTTAACTTCAGTCTCTTAAAGGAGTACTGAAGCACTCACATTATCAGGACTTTTTACCAAACTCCCCCAGGAGAGGGGCTATGTAGGCCGACTGCCCATCCAATTAGCTTAAAGTGAAGAGGGCTCAGTGCCCAGAAGACATGTTGTTGTTCTGCTTCTGACCTGAACCATCACCCTCTAAATTATATTGATGGAGACCCTTTTCTCTCCCACTTAGATGACTGTGTTTACTAAAAAACAAAACATGATACTGAAAACTAATGCTGTAGAGAGGAGAAACCTTTTGTAATGTTTGTTCTACTAGGACTCAGTGGTTAGAATCCCTGATGCCACCTGTGTTGTAAAGCCACAACTCTTGGCTGACTTTTGCCCTGGGTGTGTTTCTTGTCCCTATAGTACAGCTCCAGTCGTCCCTCCTCGACTGAGACTGCCCGCCTGGGCAGCAGGACCAACAGCGTGTCTTCCCACACCAGGGCCGAGCGCGACCTACGACCTTTGTCACTGCGCTACTCCTCCCCCCAGCGCGGCTCCTACCTCCAGCCTGTTGAGAGCTCAGTGCTGTCTCAGATCTACAGCACACCATACTCTGCCCTGCATCGTGCCAGCCCACAGCGGCTGGAGAAAGCCCCACTTGTCAAGGTAATTCAGTCTGGCGTCTAACTTGATAACCGAATATTCCCCTCGAGGCAGTTGACTTATTTTACATGTCATGTGCACAGTAACTAAAATAGACACACCAAGCAGTCAGCTGAGAGGGGTCATGATGTATATGGTGTTAACAAATGGGATAATAGAGGCATTTGTGCAGAACTGAGGTTGAAAGATCAATCTTCTTGATGGTGCCACCAATCAGGATACATTTCCTATACTTAGGGGGTATGCCTGCATTAGTATGGCAGTTAAGAGTGCAGTTTTTATATACAACACTGACAGCTGAAGGCAGATTTGTGAGACAACAGATTGGTGTCACACCAGCACTGCTGCAGATCATGACTGGCATTAGTCCAAAACCTGTGCTTGGTAATCTGATCTTAAAGTGTGCTTATGTGATTGCCTTCCATGACCTGTAGAGCGTGAGAGAAAAAGACATTGGCAAAAAAATTGGCAACTGATTTTCCTCTCGCCACTTGGTGTTTTAAACTAACTCCTGGATCTGTTTGAATCTTTTGTGATCAGTCTAACAGCTGGAGCACCCCTCAGACATCCCTGAACTACTCCCTGAACGTCCCCCAGCGCCACTCGGACATGTGCGCCCCCCGACAACCCTTGTCGCCCCTGTACGATGAGCCCTGCAGTCCTGAAATCTACTCCCTGGATGAGGCCAGGCCAGTGGTAAGTGGGTCAACGATACTGGATCCATAAGTTCAATTTACACCTGCGCAGCCTGTCTGATATCAAGCAGTGCACATACACACGTACGCACATGTTCAGTGAAAAAATAAACAGCTTCATTCACATGCATGTAAGATCTAACCATTACTAAATCTATTTCACTATTTTTAGTTAAATCACCTCAAACCAGCTCAGTCATCAGTCAAAAACATATTTTTATCAAAATGTATTCACTACAGTTTTACCCTTTTTGACTGCCCTACTCTAACATGTCTCCCTCTGTTCTTCAGCAGCAAAGCTGGCAAGAGCCAATTCAGCACCACCACCACCACCAGCAAGACCCTCAGCTCCTACCCTCCCCGTTCCAGCTCCGCACCCCCCCAATGGGCAGGCGCTGCAGGAGAAGCCTGGTCCTGACCAACTCCCAGGGACAGGCTCTGGGCCTGGAGATGGAGACTCCTCAAAGCCAAGCAGAGCAGAGAGCCGAGGCTGTGTCGAGGCTAAAGCTGCTGCCTGTGCCCGGCCAACTGCAAGACCAGGTGAGAAACACAGAGATAGTCATCTCCCAGGACACTCTGGTTTCTGGAATGCTGTAGTACAAAGTGCAAAATGGTGGTGCGCTGTATGGTAGCAGAGCGTGTGTATATACTTGTTCTGCAGGTGATATTTGAACAGGTGCCACAGATGAAACAGATATTTTAGGGAACATGAGAATGTTTGTTATAGCTGATCACAGGAAGTAACTTTCTTTTGTTTTCACATCTGTTGATAGATTCTCCTCCCGTCGAGTTCTGTGAGGAACACCTCTCAGATGCCTTATGGTTACTCACCAGGTAAGAACTGAAGGCATGCAATCATAAACCTAACAAAACATTCCTGTGTTCATGTACAGTGTGCCTGTGTGTGGACTCAGTCTTCAAGTATGTTTGACTGTTTATAATTATTATATGCTTCCAGTCCTGACAAACATCATTTAATTGAAGATTTTTCATCTTGTCAAACAAAAAAGACATGGCTAAATAAAATGTATAGTTCTACTGAGAAACAATGGGCACAGTTTCAAATCGCAGCTATAACACTGCAGCATCATATTTCCTCACATGAGTGAGTTATGAAAGTCAACACTATCAGCCGCCTTCCTAAATACCACCAAGGACACAGAACATTGCTCACACTCCATTACACCTCAAATTAAACACTGCACACGCTTTGGATTGATTGAACTCTTGGGTCTGTCAGCAGGTAGACAGAAGGTTAAAGGCTACAGAAGTGAAAGTGCAGGAAATGCGCAAATGTGCCAATGAAATGGAGCTTAGTGCATGACTGTAAATGCCATTTGTGCAGACGTCCCATGTGGGGGGAAGCCCAGTGTAAGAGAACACTGTTTTTCACAGGCAGGATTTACTGTGATTGACAGCACACAACTGGGCATGATTACACACTTATCAACAGGCTCTTTTATCACAAATTTAAAAACAGAACTAGAATTTACTTGGTAATTGCATTTCACTTTGACTTATAGATTAATTCACATGTGCATGACTGAATTATTTCATCTGATTGCATGTTTGCATGTGTACTATTAGAAAGAGAACATAAATAACAAATGAAGGTGGTGTAGTAGTGGCATGTTACACTACCGGTTTTACAGTAGGATTATGTGTTGGTACAAGGCCAATCACACCATAAGTACGTTGGGACTGTGTCCAAGTTTATTCAGTCAGGGCGAGGTTTGTCTTTCATTGTTTGAAACTAAAAGCATGGGAATCTTCTCTCGCTCCTATAGATCACCACTCGTACCTTGAACCCACAGAACCAGATGACCAGGAAATGGACTATGACAACATTTGGGAGTACGACCGTGATACTGGAATGATTCAGCCAACGTCTGGAATTTCGACACACTGGACAGGATTAGACTTTGGGGCCGGAGGCCTTGGTGCCATGGCAACCCAGCAGAGATGGTCATAAAACAAAACAATAGCCCGGCACTCGTCTGGACGTGTGCAAACAACAGATCTCTATCAGAGGAATAAAAGCCAACTAGCACAGCCTGAGTTGCTCCTGCTGCATACAGTATGAACCAACAAATCCCATGAACTGTGTTGTTACATGTTGAGTAGTCAAGCAGAGGAATGATGACTGCAGGTATTAGGAGGAACAGGCTAAAAACAAAACATTATGAAAGTGATAACAGACAGACTTCAGCTGTCTGTTTGATATGTAGCATTCAAGAGAGAAGACAGCAAAATGTACATACTGTGTAGCTTTAATATTATTTTTTAATGTATTATATAATTGCACTAAAGGTTTCATATGTAGTGCAAGAACCTCCAGTTTTTTAATATTTAAAGTATTTTCTAACATGCTGTCCAGTTTTCTTTTAGTCATATTTTTGTTTTGTTTCTAATTAAAGCTATAAAAAGCATTCCATCAGGGCTTGTTATAGTAAAGGATGTATATTTTTGTAAATATTGTAAATGTTATTTTATTATGCTACATTATCAAGGCAAATACATGTGGCTTCAACTGATTGCCTTAAAGGTGCTAATATTACTATCACTACTACAGAGTACTGATACCTGTGTGGCTTCCTTTTTTCATTTTTGTTTGAGGTGTTTATTTATATTTGGAAATAAAACTAGAAAAATCAATCAACAAGTTTATCTTTTGTTTTGGCTTATTCTAATGATACTCTTAAAGCGGCTATAATCGATATTTTTATAATGCCAATGTATCAAATGACTGTGAAAACAATGTGATGATGAGAAAGTTGTCGCTCATAGAGATGCAGCTCCCCTCTGCTTTACTGAGCTTTATAGCGAGTTTCAGCTCATTGTTTAGCTGTCCAGCCCGCAACTTTACTGTTTTGGTTCACTCTCACTGCTCTCATAGTGTCGTTCTCAGCTACAGTAGGCAGCTGTTTTCCGTGAAAAAGCTCTTAAAACTGTACATTACCTGCTCAGTATCAAACAGCAGACAGACACAGTTAGCGACTAGCTGGTGGACACATTGGAGCATTTAGCAGATAAAAAGCCAGTTATTTCCCTCAGAAGTTATAGACCATAAACAGAGCGTAAAAGAGAGTGAACACTGGACTTACATAACTTAGTAACACTAAATGATAATGTTGCTCCATAACACTGTTACTGTAGAGCTCCCATGGGTTAATCAGTGAAATTTTGAGATGCATAAGCCAGTCGTGAGAGGCACTATTTTTCCAAATTGCATCAAGACTTAATTGGTTGAGTGTTTGTGCTGCGAGAATACTGTAACAGCTTCATGGGCTGTGTTCAACAGCAGGACATTTTTTATAGCTCAACTTTGCCATCTGCTGGAAAGAAATACGTATGATTATTGAAGAGGTGAGGATCTCCTATGAATACTTAGCAATAATGTTGAATACGCATTTTATTATTTATTATGTTAATTAATACCTTGAACTAATTGTTTGGGTCTATACTGAAAATCAAGTATTGTAAGTAACTTGTAAAACTGCAGCTCACTCAGCTGTGCAGCTCTTACATGAACTTACATTGCCCTCTAGTGTTTGAAAAGTTTCACCTTTCAGTTGGAATAACAAACACAGCACACATCTCAGAGATGCTGTTTATTGTAGTTAAACTGAAAGACACTAACAGCTCACAGAGCAACTCACGTGACAAAACACTGTACAGTCATCTATACATTTTATATCATGAAAATAAAATGCCTTTCATAAATTATACTGACACTGGCACAGAATACAGTCCCCCAAATGAATGATACTTCTGTAAGGGTGTCTCGTTAAATTGCCATTTTGGAAAACATTTCTACAGATGTCACCTCATATCATCTTATTTTGTAAAATATGCTCAATTATTGTCATTGGAAATATTTAACACAGTTAGTCGCTTTGGATAAAAGCATCTGCTTAATGAATATAATGCAATGGAAACAAACAGACTGAAACAGCACCATCCTAAACTCTTCAAGAGCCTCAAGTTAATCCATTTATCACATGTCCATCTAAAATCCCCACTCTGTACAGTTCTGAGTAAATCTGCTTCTAATCTTCCTTCAGTACATACTGAAACCTTATTTACAAATGTCTAAAGCCTTCTTTCTGATAAATATACATGTCTCTTCTTATCTTTGGTCATTTCATATTTCATATGGATGCTTTCAGACATTAAAGCGTGTCAGCCAAATGAATTTTGCAAGGAGCAAAACAACTGCTACTAAATGAAAGCCTTTTCCATATCCATTCAATGGAGAGGTTAATAAAACCTAAGATAAATGTAGTAATTATAGTGCAAATACGTGATGCAAACATGTAACAGCACATCAAACATTTGACAAATTCCTTGTTGGACTGAGGTCCCGCACTGGCTCATATCAAGTGTTGATGGAAAAATGATTCATTTTAAGTGTGACGTATTTAGAGGCAGAGACGTCAAGAATCAGACGGGGCGGTGTAATGCAATTTCTTCTCACTGGCTGCCGCCTCCATCTTCACGTATTTCCGCAGGTATCGGATGGCTGACAGAGCACTTACATTCGCCAGCAGAACTGTGTGAAAGTGAAGTGAGTTATCATGTTACTCAAGAGACTTTGCAACCCAACACTGAATTTATCTATTCATATAAAGTTCACTTTATGGTTTTGAGTTGATTTTATTTTCTGTGCTTTGTTGATTTTACCTCAATGTTTAGTGGGAGACACATTTTAGAGCCTAAGAATACCATTAACAGTCCTTAAAAAGCTTAAATTGAATGATTTCAATATGAAATTCAGTCAAATGTAACATGAATAGAAACATAGTGACCAAATAAGCAACTGCTCGTAATTTCAGTCTTAAAAACAACAACAACAACAACATTATTGTAGGTTTTCTGTTATAATAAAGTACATTAATGATAACACATTGACACACATACCAGCCTTCCAGGCATCTCCAACTTGTGGGTTTGCAGTCTTCAGCACCCACGAAGCAAATGCTATACAAACCAGACACATGTCTGACTGTCCAAGAGGCAGGAGGGAGGCATCCAACCCTTCAAAGAAAGTGACATGGTATTATAGAAAACACCTTGAATCATTAAGTGCGTGTCACAAAATGACAACCATCCACAGATGAATCCAGTGAGAGGTCAAGGGTATTATAATTGGCACTAACACACCAACAGCTGAGAACAAGCCCCCAATAATATGTTGGGACACACTGTGCCCCGGTCAAATACCAGCACCTGCACAGATTACCATAATTCAAACATACAAGGCTGCTTGATGCTACTGATATTTGAAGTTATGACTCTAGTGGCTTAAATATAATCCTCACAGGCATCTGCTGAACATTAGATACTATATTAGTAGCTTGCAAGTTATTATCTTAATTACAGCTCATTGGAAGTTTAAGAAGAGGAATTTACTTGTACATAAAGACTCCTCAAATTGAAGCATTTTAATTTCCCTTCACAGCAAAACATGAATTAGAGCGCTCTACTGGCAGCTTAGAGAGGACACTCATTGAGTGAAGTCAAGTTATCACGTACAACCATTCCTCTTGGCTTTCGCCACTATGTGCGTACAGTCCAGTCAGTTTCCTCTGACAGCTGAGGTAAGAGAGTCTGTCCCGGTCATGACTGTAACAGCTGACTGAGTGAGTGGATAACATTTCCTACATTACAACTGTCCACATGTGAAGAAAACACAGAGCTTAAATGAAAGAGGTTGAATACATTATCATTAAAACACTTTATTTTTAAATCCAGCAGTGGAAAAATGTACAGGTTTGAAGTTTTTAAAAGTATATGTACTGTATATACAGTACAATTAAAGTGTCGAGCTATCTGTGTTGGCTTTGTCATAGACCGGTAGCCTCCCTGGTTTCACAAAGACAGTGTCTGTTAGACAGGTCCATAGAGTTAAACCAGTCTTGAGTTTGTTCTTAGAATCATCTAGTTCAGTTTAGAGCTGCACAAAGTTATTCACTATTTTCAAGCCTAACGACTTGAACTAAGAGCTGTGTTTGAATGGTAACAATCAAGATCTGCTAACACTGTTAAACATTCACACATTTACTATTCCTTCACTTAAAACAACTGCATAAAACATACTTGCAACTGTTCCAGTAAGTCCTAATCTAACCAGAATGCCAAGCAGTGTAGTGCTGCTTAAGGTAGTTCAGAACTAATCAG
The DNA here is from genome assembly GCA_003416845.1 of Oplegnathus fasciatus. Taxonomy (NCBI): domain Eukaryota; kingdom Metazoa; phylum Chordata; class Actinopteri; order Centrarchiformes; family Oplegnathidae; genus Oplegnathus; species Oplegnathus fasciatus. The sequence continues at coordinate 1,984,840 of NTHP01000005.1, read as the reverse complement.
CTTTGTAAAAATTTGCAAAAATCAGACCTTTGAGTCTGCCTCATCTCGCCCAGTGCATACTCGGATAGGCTTCATCAGGATATGTATAAAAAAAATTACGAAAATACAACCAGCATTTAGTGTGTTTCTGAACTGCTCATGGAGAAGACCTGTAAAAAGCACTGCACTACGATAACAATGTCGGGGAAAAAAACGATGAAGCAGAACCAGACATTGTCTTTTTTTATTCCACACACTCTTCTTCCTTGTCAAAACCTAGGTTGAAGCAACCCTCCGTTTCGCTCCCCGCTGCAAGGAGAATACTTCTCTGGGAGGAGAGCGGGCGGCAGCTCTGGAGATGGACCTTCAGTTAGCGGCTGAAGCAACGGGAATTCAGCCAGAGCAAACCCCAGCGCCGTTTCCTCTGATTTTGCAGAAAAATCCGACCCAGTGGCAGAGTGGCCTTGAGCAGAGATAGTTCTTTCTAACTCCACACCCCCAGATTTTTTTCATTTTCAAATTTGTAGTCTTCAGCCCCAACCATTCATCAGACTTCACACAGTTCCCTCTGGAGCCACAAAAGGCTTCATACAAGATCCAGATCTGGTATTTTGTCCCTTTACTTTACCTTTATTCCATGAAATTTCTTAGAGTAAAATCCTGAAAACAGTTCTGTGTTTAATGTGTACCAAACTGAAATGCTTCAGTTTAAATTAGCAGATACCATTGCTGAGTCTCATAAATGCTACATTATGCTCTAAATGGGATCTGGAACTGTGTGTTGTATTGTACAAACATACTGAGAGCCCTGCTTTGTGATGGATAATAAAAATTTTCTAAATTGATCGGGATCTGAGTCAGGCGTCACAACTTAAAACTGATACTGTATGAAGACATTACTACTTTAACTCCAGTAATGGACCTGCATACTTATTTCACCACTGCATATTAATCTACAATAACTGTAACAGCAGCACATTATTCTTATCTATAATGATGCATCATTGTGTTCATTGTGTGAAACTGGACTTACTTGGATTTGAAACAGCCATCTGTAAGTCCTCGTATCTGAAAGGCTGCTGCACAAGTTGTCTGGAGATCCTGTCTTCCAGGTGGTAGAGAAGTGGATCAGGAAACAACACATCTTGATTTCCCAGTGCATTTTTAGGAACTGTCCTTCGAAGGGATTTGCCACTTTGCCTCACAGGTACAACAGACAGAGGGTGTGAGAGAGTCTGTTTCTGGCCTGCAGATCCAGTCAAACTAATATTCCTGAAGGAAAGTATTGTTTTCCAAAAGAAATTCTGTCTGAGGTCGGTATCTGTGAAGAAATTCTCATATACGTCTGCAGAAATCTGAGATGCGCTTGACGTACGGCTGAACCTGGTCACCACTCTCACAGGACTACAGTTATCTTCATCATCAGATTCCGCAGAAGAATCATCAGAAGAAGAGGATGCAAAGAAGTAATCATAAGCCTCAGGAAACTGTAGTTTTCCATTAGCTGAACGAGAGGAGGAAAAGATAGGAACCATCTCGTCTTTGGCCTCATCTTCTGCTCTGATGAGAGGGTAGAAGAAGCTTTCCGTATCAAACTCCGAGAAGAAATGATCATAAGTTTCAGGGACAGAATTTCCATCAGTGTAGCAGGTGGTTATGTTATCTGTGGCTGACTGGCTGGGAATTGATTGCTTTCCACCAAAGAGGTACTGATATATATCTGTAAGAGAGATTCTGTAGCTGTCTGCCCAAGATGAAGCTAAACAATCTTCATCTTGCTTCGTCATGTGTCCATCAGTGAAATACTTTGCTTTTTCTAACCCTCCTTCATCTAAGGTTTGTAAAGTTTGGCCTTTCCATGTGTAGCTGAAAGAGTCAGATTCCAGAGCATGTAGATTGTGCACACTCACATTTTTAGAAATCTTTCTGAGGCACGTTTGAGCACTTCCAGGGAGGACTGGTTGAGAAATGTCTCTAACAGATGTCAACATCATATTCTCAGGGTAAATATCAGCACCAAGACTCACCGGGACAGGTTCACTCTCCCACAAGACACCTCTGAAAGAGGAAGAATCGACTGCCATAAGAGGACCTGAACTTGATTCTACAGAGTTAGGATTGCTGGATGTGTCCTCATTGGTTTGTTCAGGCTTGGATTCTGAATTCATCATAGCAAACATGTCAGTCTCCTCACTTTCCTGTAAAGGCGGGAGGGAGCTGGGTGGAGCAGCGTTGCTGATCATTCGTAAACCAAGAATATCATTTATTGTCAGCTTCTCCATCTCGCTCCAAAAAGAAGACATAGCGAACACTGAATGTTTTGAATCTGGTGCCTTTTCAGGTTCACATTCTGCTTTAGACGCTGTGACGGCATCTTCTGATTCGACCACTAAATCACATTTTAAATCTGTTGTGTCATTTGATACAGACTGGCTTTTGGCTTCAGATGTGCCATCTCCTTCCTCGTGTTTTGCCAGTATTACTGATGTTTTTTCTTCTTGACCTCCAGAGTCATTTTGACTGACTGACTGACAAGAACGTCCTGATGTGTCTGTGATATATTCATTTGAGAGGGACATGACAGATTCTGTGTCCAGGGTATAGCAGGATGATGCTGGTGTAATATCTGGAGGACTTGTTAGGTCTTCAGACATAGACGAATTGGTTTCACTCTGACTTTTGCGTGTTAGATTCATTTCACCAGATTGAAGGGGATTCCCACTATGAACAGCCATCATTTGTGATGCTGGTAATTCAGCTCTCTCTGCTGTTGCGTTTTTCTCTGACAAAACATCAAATTTGGATAATGAGTGAAGCACCAGTTGACGTTCTGTTTGCTGTACTGTAATATTCTTATCTAAACTGGGGGGACTTTTGGGCAGACAGTGTTTATCAGGCAATGAATTCCTCATGTCTAATGTTAATTTAGCGCAGTCCACTTGACTGGAAATCCCCTCTAAGAATGGACAGGCTGTAGTTTTGAATTGCTTGGGTTTTGCGTTGTGAGCGTCAGAACTGCTCATACCAGTTGCAGACAGAGGAAAGTGAGTCTTTTCCAGAGTAGAGCTATATTGGTCTGTGGAGTGACAGTCAATTTCCAGCTGTTGTTGGGACTCAGCCTCTCTTTGACACAGTATGTGGTTGTCTCTGCCAGAATTTCCAGCCTCTACAGCCAGGACTGACTTAGCAGCAGATAGTTTGTCCTTTTGGCTGACTTCCACTGCGGGATCGTTTGACTCTGCGCTTGGTAAAATACAGTGAGTTACTGATTTGACCTCTGCTGTACAAGATGCTGGATTTTGTTCATTTTCACAACAAATCATAAAATGATTCATTTTGTCAGACTGCTGGAGACTCCCTGCATGAGCATTCTTTCTTCTACAGTTTGCTGTTTCTGTGGCCAGGTCTGATTTACCAGTTACACCGCCAGTAATAAAAACTGGCAAACCAGGATACTTATTCAGTCCCGTTGATTCCTCTACCTGTAATCTGCTGCATGGCTGTAAATTTGTTGCCACATTAACACTGTTTTTTGGGGCTGACATTACACTGTCATCAGTTTGACTCAGTGGGGTTACTGACCTATCGTTATCTGCATTATTTTCAGCCGAGCCTGTTGCTTTACACCTCCCCCATCTAACTATGCTCTCTGGTAAATACTGGTATTGACTGTCACGTGGACGACTGTAGTGAGAAAGATCATTTACTTTAATTTCCCCAGCAGATAGCAGATTCACTGGGAGATTGCTGGTGGCTGAATATGAAGTTAAAGGGGACACAACATTTTTTTGTGGTTCATTTAAATAAAATGATTTAATATCCTCAGATACACAAAGACCTGTTCCTCCTTTCCATGCATATTGCTCTTCCTCTGAGTCATGCTGCCTCTCATATCCATGTATGCTCTCAGCTGGCTCAACGCTGAGTCGTCTCTTCTTCCTTCTCTTCCTCCTGATAGAGGCAGATGGAGACAATTCCTGGCTCACCGTTTTGTTTGCGTTTGCTGCGTCTGACTGTAAAACATTAACATTATTCACCATTTCTAGGTTACTCCATGAATCACTGCTACACTTTTTACTGAGACTTGTCAACAAATCTTCCTGCTTAACATCATCCACAGGTGTGCACATTTCCACCTTTATCACTTCGTCAGCATGAGGTGTTGTTTCTGAGCAGACAACCCCGTCCGCTGAGTCATGAGATTGATTCCACTGTGTTGCCTCATTTACTCTGGTTTCTGTGCAGGCTTCCTCTCTGATGAATAACTTTGTTTCAGGGTGAGCTGATTTGTTAGTCTTGAGCACTAAGTTACTGGCTGCAGGTTCAGGGAAAATGTTGGAATCAGGCTCGTCTTTTTTCATTGTGTTTATGTTGCTGATGGTGTCGACAGGCTCCGTGGTCTCTTTGCCAACTGCTGTTTCCCCCCTGGCAGGCAGAGAGTTTAACTTGGGGATGTTTTCTGGCAAAGTACTGCTGCTGGCTTGTTGCCCATCACTACACAGCTCCTCCTCCTGTATTGCCTCTCTGTTTTTTCCAGCTCTTACTTGGCTTGGCTCAGTAAGCCTCTCAGCCTCTGTAACATTTTTCAGCCTTTCAAAGAATATATTGACAGACTGCAGGTGTATATCCTCTTCACTGCCCGAGAGGACGCTCTCCATTCCACCGACACCGTGTTTGCTGAGGTAATGCTCCACAGGAGAGCCCTCACAGTCTGGGGGGCCGTCGATAGGGCGGTCGGCCTCTGAAAAGCCTACTGTTAGGTCGACTTTCTGAACCCTCTTAGCAAGAATGGACCCTGTTTCATCAATGTCACTCATCCCCGAATCATCCACACCTGCTAATGAAGGAGGAAGCAGGTTACATTCCTCGCACTCCGCAAAGAAGCATTCCCAGTCGCGGTCACAGATCTCCACACTGTATTCAAAGTCGTTCATTTTGACTCACAGGGTGCAATATAACCTGCAAAATCAATCAAAACAGCTATATTTCAAAAGTAAGTATTTGTATTCCTTTCAGGTCATTTTAGCATCATAATATCAAAGATCTTTTCAGAAATAATGCCAAGAAAACATATTCCAAGCATGAATACCAAACCTTCAGCTGCCACAAGATACCTGAATCAGACTACTAAAGCCATTTATGCAATTAAAAAACACAAGCATGCTGATTCTAACTGTAAACAATTTTGCAGCACAATTTAAAATATGTAAATAATATAAATAAAATGCAACAACTTGTTTTAATATTTCTAGCAATGTGATGTAATGCAATATAATAAAATATAATGGGCAGCATTGAAAACTAGCCAGTAAGTTAAAACTATCATTGGTTAAATACAATTAAAGTATTTACATTATGAAAGTATTAATTTTCTCTGCATTTCTAGCTGTCTGCATATGTACTTGTACATCCATACAGGTTTCCTACCTGTCTTGCTTCAGCTGTGATCCTGGTCTACAGGAGGTGAAGGTCTAGGAAGTCTGGAGTCTCAGCAGCACCATGTTGTATGTCCTTTGGTGGGTGTTCTTTTGCACAAGTATGCAGCACGGCAAGCCCCATGATTTGATAAATATAGAGCGGTGCCTCTGATCACGTAATTCACGCAACGTTCTTACAGCAGCCATCTCCAACAGAGGGATAATGTTTCAGACCTTTAAATAGACTCTCCACTAGCAAAGTGTCTAACTGGTTACACAGTATTTTACTATTGTTTGATTTGGTACATATAGCGGAAATCTGTAATGTTTGTTTTAGACCTTTTTTATTCATTCTTTATCATGATTTTTAATCAAATAAGTGATAAAGAGCTCAAAGCCCAGCAGTACGTACAGCAGTGTATCTGGCAGCTGCTGCTGCAACAGGAACAGTCAGGCCCTCAGTAGACATGGGGTTCAAGCCAGGTGTGCGTCAGTCAGCCGATACCTCTCTAGTGTGATGTCATGGGGTGATAGTGGATCTGAGTCTTTCCCATGCAATCTTTCCACACGCTGCAGGAGAGCCAGAACGATCAGGGGATGAGACTGGAGCTGCATCACCATGAGACTCATGTGACTCACCTAAACCTAAATGACAGAAATGCAGACCAAAAATAAATAAATCATGTTTGTTTCATTTGAGAAAATGAAAATTGGTTTTACTCTCTAAAAAGGTATGCTTTACCAAAGGATTTAAACGTTGTGACTAATAGCTTTATTAATATTTAAAGTCCCCATCCAGTCTACAATGTGTTTTTCTTTTTGTTACTTCACTTGGGAATTTGAGCTTCACTGTGTAAAATGATGCATGCGCAGAGCTTGACACCAGAAGGCTGTTTCTGCATTCATCTGCTAAAAGGGGGAAAGTTTCTCAGTGCTCACATCAAACTACCGACATGTTTAGGAGTTTAACACTATTTTGGAAGCCAATAGTGGTCCAGTATGTAACTTACAGAAGTATGACATGGAAACCTGAGTTCACATACACTGAGAATCAACTTGAAGTGAAGTATGAGAGGTCTTGTCTGGCAGTTAAACTTTTATTTATATAAAATATTTGCATATTTATAGATTTTGGGATTTTTCAACAATGGAGAAGGAACAGGTTGTTTTTTTTTTAACGAGGGAATTGAACTTTTTGTGGGGAAACCATATCAGACACAAATAATTATTCAAAGCAGAGTATTTTCATGTTTCTTAAAACATGTCTGTCTTCACTTATTAAGCTTTATGAATAAATAAAAACAGCTTTTGGTTGTGAAAAATCCATTTGGCTCCTGTATGTCATTAACAAAGGCGTCTTCCACGACAACAAAGGCATCAAATCTGGAACTGTAAATGTTTAGAAGTTGCAGCTCTTTTCCAGAAGGTAAGTGGTTCATTTGAGAAATGTTCCTCATGAAGCAGTCAGAGGGTATGCACCACTCAAATGTTTTTTTTTCCTCCACAATCTGGTAATCCAAACATTTTCCTTATTAATGCATTATTACTGATCTACAAAGTGTTAATAAGTGCTTTACTAACCAAGTTATTAGTTCAGCTTCTAAACCCTAAACCTAAAATATGCCTTATTAGAAAGCAGCGACCAAAAGTCTAATGTAACACAATATTTCAAGCTCAAAAGTCCTCTTAGTTGCTTTTTGGAGTCAGTATGGTATGGTTGAAAGCACTGAACAAAAGCGGACATTTGAGCTTTGATTTTTTTGTACATATACTTTTCCAAAAAGTCAAGTATGAACTTCTGTGATCAAAAGTTTCATAAACTATGAGTTCTGGCAAGTTTTGAGTTCCTGTCTTGCTATATTTGTTTCTTTTCCTACTCTCCTGTGTTTACTTTGCTTTTGATTGTTGAAAACTTAAGCGGATCTTCCTAATATGTACATTTACTTTGTTATTACAATTCAACTTTAAATTTAACAAATGAACATTCTGGGGAGTACTGGGAGACACTTAAACTCTTGGGTACCTGAAATGATGGCACAGATGTCAGGCTAAACCCAGGGCTTATTTTCTGCTTTAATGTGAAATCTACCATTAGGGAGGACGTCTTATCTGAGGAGGGTTTGAGCCTTTGTTTACAGCTATCAGTAAGACTTAGTAAGGACAATGTGATTACAGGACCATCCTTGCTGTCAAAATGTCACTGACACTGAAAGATGCCAAGATAACCTATCAGTCCTGATCTCATTATCAACTGTTAAACTGTACTTAACAGATGCCTAATGTGCCTTAATTGCAGTTGAATGTATTGCAAATGATGGCGTCCCATTGGTAATTCAGAACACCTCACATGTTATGTTTTACTGCTCGCTGACAGCACTGTTTTATATATTAAAATTAGGGAATTAGGTAGATTCTTCACAATAAAAGTCTCAATTTTGCAGCAGGTTAAGCTATACGCATTCCAGAACTTAAAAGATGAAATTTAGGAAACTCTTGAATTTGTAAAGAAGCACATCACCCAGATTTTCCATCACAGCGTCACTCTACATTCAGAATTTGCATCTTGCACTTTCACAGGCTGTAACTACAGCCTTTATTTGCCTAATTTTCATCACTATAGATATTTATGAGAAAACAGACCCTCTAATTAGCCAAACCACAGCCTGGGCTGTGTGCCCAAGAGGGCCCTCTCAATTCATCAGCTGTGATAAAGGGAGACAAGCCAGGGCCTGTGTGGCTACTGCACCTGGGGCAGCGGGCCATTTTGACACGGGTGGGATTCTGTTTCCATCAACAGGATTAGGCTCTTATGAATCAGTTCTTGGAGTTAAGATTGGAATCTGTTTGGGCTGTTTCACAGGGGCTAATGTGACAGAATTTCACCCTAATTGTTTACCATGTCATCCCCGGCAATTCAGCGTCAATTAAACAAAGCCCAGTAAACAGACACATTCAGCACCAGCTCAGTGACATGATGTTTAAACAGAGAGGAGTTTGTGTATGGTCCCGTTACCAAGCATCCTTGTTTGGTGGCATCTTATGTGACAAACGGGGTGCAAAGTCTTAATTATGGCGTAGAAAAACAGAAAACTGTAGACAAAGATTTCTGTTTTGGATCTTTGGGGACTGTTTAGAAAGCATAGACGCTGTTAAGCAATTGACAAATGCCACACAGGTTGATGTAGACTCCTTACAAGAGGGCTTAACTGTTAAGAGTTAGAAAAGAGTTGAAAACAATGTGAGACAATGAGAGAAAAAAGTGTGTAAAAGAATGAACTCGTGATTAAAAACTAGACTGAAAACATATTATGAATCACTCTCCAGCTTAGTTAGTCGTCATTGTTTAAGAGGTAGAGTTAACAGGATGTGACACAGTTTCTGCAATTGCTTTTCTTTTTCAGTGGAAATGTGCAGCACTATCAGCGGCTAAATGGAGTGACATGGAAGTGTATTCATCACACCGGTTTTTCCCATGTATTTTAAAACATTTTAAAATGGAAATTATGCTCATATGCCTTCTCTGAATATAATAAATTAGTTGCTTCACATTAGCCTGAGGTTTCAAAATACCGGGAACTAGTCTGGTCCCACTATAACATTTAAAATAGTCGTACCTGAAGCTTACTGGTTTACCCTCACCTCACAGTTAAGCGCCTGCAGGCACTCGGGGGGATTATGCGTCCTGACAATGGTGAGATTTGATCAGGCGCACGAACAAAACATCATTGTCTTCACCTCAAATGTCACCGACAACACAGCAGTATCAGTGCTCGAGCTGTTTGAGGCTCATGTTGAAATCCACCAACTCGACTCTGCAGAATTTAGACTGCACCTCTACGCGACTGTACCGAGGCTGCGACCTGCTTTTAATGAAAATAACCCAGGTCGGTTCATTTTGCCTCATTACTGCCACAGGCCTCGATGTTTACAGCGCAGTCTTAAAATGGAGAATACAAGCCTAGCTGCAATATGGTGAGAAATTGACCACTTTTATAACACTATGTTGCATTACATTTGAGTAGGAACAGCCTCCAAATTATGTATTTATTTAAGGGCCTGAAAACATTACAATAATTGAACTTACTGAGTTCTCGCTGTGCCTCGAAACTGTTGCACGACCTCGACAACTTCGATGTAAGGATGCAGTATTTCCTGTCAACCACAAGATGGCGACCACCGCCAACCACCGTTTGAGACCAAACTGAGTCAACGCAACATGAAGCGCGACTGGTGTCTTTAAAGGATATTTGACTTCATATATCGATACGTTGTTTACTCTTTTACAATGCATCATATTTCATAAGGTCATCAAGGGTTTTTAAGGCAAAATCTTAAAGTCACTACACACCCATGACGTAAACACACAGGTATTTTCACCTATTTGTGTGATTTAGACCTTTTAATTAGTGTGTGGAGGAGTGCAGGCTGTGTGCTTGTCTGACATCTCTCTCACTCTCCCCTTTTAAGGCGGGACGAACCTCACCTTTATCAGTTCTATCAGTGCATGCACTTTGGTGAGCTTGCTTAATTCTGCACTAGTTCCACCCAGCTTTGACAGGAGCAGAGGTCTCTTCAGCCAACATACACACCTGTGCACCTTTTATTCTCCAAAGTATCTGTAACTGTCAAAGGAAGTGGAGTGAAAAGTACACTATTCCCTCTGAAATGTAGTGGAACAGAAGTAGAAGGTAGCATAAAATGGGAGTAGTCAAGTAAAGTAAGTATCTAAAAATTGTACTTAAGCACAGTACTTGCATAATTGTACTTACAGTTCACTACTGTACAGATGGAAACCTAAGGATGCATTCCCTGCAGTTTGTGCAACAAATGCACCCTGGAATAACTTAAATTGTTGTAATAATAATTTGACATGAAATCCCTCTAATCCCATGTAATGTTATAAGCTTCTGTTACATTTCTCCACAAAGAATGTATCAAATTGCAGTAATGCCATCTGTGCCAAAATGAGACAACTCACAACAATCTTTCTGGATCATTTCATTGTCATTTTACAGCTTTTGTGCCTGCTCCGGTTCAGTCCTTCTGGGGCAGTAAGCCAACATCTAATCGACAACGCAGTTAACTTGCTCGTTTTCATGTTAGACTTCCTGATAGATGTTCAGGGATAAAGGCCATGTCTGTGCATTAAATAACATATTTAAAAGCTGAAATATTAAGGTATTTCCCTGAGATCAGCATGCTGTGTGTAGGTCTATAATCTTTCTACTCTGCATATTGTTTTTGATAGGAAACTGAGCAGACTTGCTGAGAGCTATAAGGTATATTCAAACTTAAAGCTGCACAAAAGATTCTTTATATCTTCATATATTCACAAATCTAATGCTTGAGTCTATTGGCTCCTTGTCCATTGCTTCCTTCCCCCTCACAATTATGCATACAACCGCATCATTACACATTAGCCACTGTCAAGGTATTCTTAGACCTCCAGACAGCGGGTCAAATTCTTCTTTCAGTTTCCAGCCTTAAGGCAGTCTGATTCCTTGCACAAAGTACAATTTAGCCCATGTTCACCACTACTTCCCTTGAAGTGGAACAGCTGAAGTGATTGTAAAGCGATCTGAGTGAGACCTACACATTAGCAAAACTGAACAGAGCACAATTAAGGCTAGCAGACGCGTGACATCAGCTATGTGCCCGAGGTGTGGGGTGACCCTGACTGACTCTGGTCTGTCTCTGGTCTGTGTCTTTCCTGACCACCTACAGCCCTCCTCATCAGCTGGGTTAATTAGCGAAAGACAGCCAACACTGTTCACCTCATCTGCTTTGAACAACAGCTTTTGATGCTACGGTGGCAATATTGATATACAGTACATTCTATTAATATCTTTATTGATTCCGCTGACCTCTTTATCATTATGAAGCATTGTTCATTACATTTTTTCAAATGTGATTATTCCCAAAAGCTCTGACATCTGCACAACTGAAACACTTTTTGTTTCAGATGTATGAATGACTCCCTTGTACCACTCTGCTTTTCGTCCCCATCTTTCCAAAAACAAAGACTGTAATAACAATCTTCCAAAAAAGCAGTTTGAAGACCTGAACCTTTCCATATGTTTTGCTGTTATAATTATTTCCAATATTTTTTTCCTTTTATTCTAACTTTCTGCAACAACCTAATTTCCCCATCTAATCTAATTTAAAACAAAAGTTCAATGTAGCTTCAAACCTTCTACTTAGCGTATTTGTTTCTGTGTTCATAGCTACCATTGGGCTTATTTCCAGTTTATTTCAGTGAGGCTCAAATTGAATGAAAAGTTGTTGTTTCTTTCATCCTGGCAGGTTTGTGTTCACTTTCCTTGGAGACCAAATAATACCCTTCCTTCCTTGTCTCTGCCTCTGCCTCTCTGCAGACGGACTCCTGAAAAGCTGTTTACTCTGGGTTAACCATACGGCGAGCCATGTGAGAAATCATTCTTCTCTCTGCGGACTCAGTGGGTTAATAAGTTATCTGAGGACAAAGAGCTGACAAGCCCACCACCACAAACCGAGCGATGGCCTTCCTTCCTTTGGCCCGGGTCACGGGGGTTATCAGTGACAGGGGAACAATAGGAAGTGGTAAGACCAATCACATCATAGCACTGTCAGTCACCTCCTGCATGCCTCCACACAACACTGCAGAGGGCTGCTGCATGGGAAACAGAGTTGTCCGTCCACCGCTCTCATCACATGTGATCACACCCTGTGCTGTCACCACTTCAGCCAGCGTGTCACATAACATGAAGCAGCCCTTTGACCTCTCATTTATTACTACTGCTCACTGTCTGAGGCTGACAACAATCATGGCCTGGTGTGAATGTCTCTTTAGAGCACCTGTGCAGAACAGATGACTCACCAACAGACGTTAAAAACTACTGGAAGTGACAGCATACGTGTTGCTGGCAGAATTATGACTTGCCAATATTTCTAGAGCTATTATGCAAGTCAATAAGTCAAAAAGGTGTGAAAAGAGCCTACAAATATGATTAATTGTTACAGATTAAACAACCTAAAAGTATATAAAGTAGTTAAAATTAGCTTCACCTTGACCAGCTGTTAAATGCTACTTAAATATTAATGTTTGAGCAGTAATGATTCAATTATATATGTTCCACACTATTTTTCTGCACCATGAGTACTTTTACTTTTGATACTTTAAGTAACTTTTAATAATACTTGTGTCCTTGTGTGCTGTAATCAATATTTTTATGTTAAAAATGGATCAAATGAATGTGTAATGTGAAAGGGGTCGCTCATAGTGACAAATCCACAAAGAATTATCACCAGACTCTGCAGTTCCCCTCAGCTCTACGGAGCATTTTAGTGCCTTTCAGCTCAGATTTTACCGCTTACAATTTTACTGTTTTGGTTCACACTCACGGCTCTCATAGCATTGTTTTCTGCCGCAGGTGCAGGCAGCTGTTTCCAGTGAAGGAACGCTAAAAACCCACTGAACGCTGCCAGCTCAGCACCAAACGGCAAACAGACAATGTTAGCGACTAGCTGGTAACACAGTGGAGCGTTTCGCAGCTTAAGAGGAAGATATTTCGCTCAGGAGTTGGTGGAGACCAAAAATAGAACTGAAAGAGAGTGAATACTGGACTTGCATTCGCCAGGTAGCCAGACACATGACTCCAAATGAATGCTGTGTTTGCTGGATGTGTAAATGAGCAAACGCTTGCTAACACATTTGCCATATTAGCTTAAAAGGTGATCATATGTCAGTATTATGTTCACAGCTTGTTTCTGCTGCCCCCAAATAGCCAAAAAAAAACTACTTTTAGTTTTGTACAGTAAAGGATCTGAATACTTCTTTCACGACTGAATGACAGATTTGTCTTGTATATAGAGTATTGTTTGGGTATAATGTTTTTAAATTCATAATAAAATCACTGAAAGTTGTATATAATATTATAAATTCGTTTGAAGGCGATAGTCTATTGATATAAAACACACAGAGTTTTTGCTGTTATTGTGCAATGAGAATCTAGCTACATTTATATTCTCTGGGTTTAAAACGATTTTAATGTCATTTTTTTAGGGGCTAGTTTAGCAGAGAGGTACTGTAAACATGAAGCAATGAGCTCTTAAGTGGCACCTCACCCTTGTAAAAGTGTTATCTTTAGATTTGGGCTGTAACATGATCATGAAGTCAGTTTTCAGGGTGGCCCCTCACCGGTAAGGAAAAGGCGTACTGCACAGGTTGCAACCTTGTCAAACCCAGCCTGTAAATCACAACTGGAGTGCGCAGCCCTGCAGTGCACACCCTCAGGCCCGCAGTCTACACACAACAAGTCTGAGTCAAATGTCTGTCTGCCTGTGCCGTGCCCTGGCTGCCCTCTAGATCTGAGTCATCCTGCTGGTGAGAGTGGGCGTTTTGCTGCTGAGGGCATGGCCGTCCCCTGAGTAACCTCAGTCTGAGCCTCCACGCAGCTTCGCCACTGGGCATAATGACTGAGAGAGGACACAAATCCCTCCCTCTGCACAACCTATGTGTGGGTTACCATTTCCTCCTCCAAATCTTCAGCTTGTTTGCTTCCTGTTGGCGTGGATCACCCACCGTGTTAAAACGGCTCTCCCTTGAAACCACTCAATGCACAAGGTTATCAATGGCTGACAACAGAGCTTCAACAGTGAGGTAAACTGTAGAGCCTACCTCCCTGGTTTGTTTAACCACAGCTGGTTGTTTGTGGCCTGACATTTGTTAATGATGCGTCGCTTCGGGGCTGAATGGCACATTCTTGCGCTGACACTTCAGATGTTTTTAACTCTTTTGCCATTGAGGTCCAGAAGACTGTGGATCAAGTAGGACTGAAAGGCAGCTAAATTAACACAACCAGTCAGTCAATGCTGGCCTTTGCCGCCTGAGAGTGTGGAAGAATTTGCATTGAGGCCGCACCATTCACGCTACAATACGGCGGGTCCCTGACAAGTGCTCCAGTGCTCGTCTGGGTCTCGCGGAGTGCAGCTCTCCAAGGAAAGAGACTCTTCACTTGTATGATGCCAGAGGCCAAATGGAAAGCTTAGGTAACAAGAGGCAAGTTGAAGCTTATTTGCTTGGTAGTTGCCATAACAGAAAGGGTAATAAGTACTATTGGCTGACGTGTTCACCCTGCTTAATGAGGCACAACAAAAGCAACTGGTCAGAGGTCAGCATTACCAATGCTGTCAGCTCCTAAAACCTCTCAGAGCTACAACCCTTTCACACTGCAGAATAATCAACTCAGACTACCGCGGACTGTATGCTCGAATGGTCAGAATGTGTGTAGTCATTCATACTTGGGAGCACTGACGCATTATTCCAAGATGGTTACCCCATTGCTAGTCTGGCAGGCCCTCCAGATAAACAGCCCAAATGAGCTACTTTTGTTGTGTTATGTATTTGTAGCGGATTGTTAACAAGTGAATCAAGATAGAGACAAACACTGTATTGCTGATTTTTAATTCAATAAATTAGAGTCTATATTTGATTTCATTTAAATGTAACTGCAGCCATGTTGCCAGAGGTCTGTTGACACCTTTGCAGTTCTGTGGGAGTGGGAGATATCGTAGCCCTTAGAAATATCTTGCTCTCAGAATTAAAACTCAGAGGCTGGTGTTAACGTTTTGTTCCGCTCAACTATGATTTGAAAGGCATGATGGGAAAGAGGCGTTGCAATTCTTTGAGAAGATGTTAAGCATATATACATTTTGCATGTATATCTGGTAAATATATGGTCTGTGATATTTTCTATGATGTCATTCATAATAATAGAAGAGAGTTGGAGGTGGTCTGTGAGTGAAGTAGGAAGTGGTAGCAATTACTTTTCCGCTGTGGAGACTTAAGGTGGAATTTTACATACAAAGGTCAGTTTACTCATAATGGGGAATACTAATCAGCCTGTAAGACAGTTGTGTAATGTCTGTAGGAGCTAAGTAAAATAACCCCAGTGATGTCACTGAGATTATCTCAGCTTTTTAAATGAAAAGCTTGCGTTATAACCTGGGGGCGCAGAGATGGAAGACGTGACTGTTTACCAGGCAGGTAGAGTCTAATAAAGAGATGCTTCAGAGTTTCGAGCTTGCACCATACCAGGGACTAAAAGTCAGGATAACTCTGTCTTTGCTGCATCAATTCTGACCATTCTTTTTGAAATATGTCTTTCGTAAGTACCCCAAATTTATGGAGGTGCAATACTAAATCGCAGGAGTATCTAATTTTGTTGAGGTTTTTGTTTTTTTAAACAAACACAATGTAGAAGGACACTTAGTAAAAGTCTTTTCAAGTGAATTTACTACTACACAACTTGTCTTTGTTTATCTCTGCTGATATAAACTGTATATCCCAGTTTTCCTAAAGCTAACGAAGGAATGAATTCGGTGAATATCAATCTACATCTGTTATCCATATCATATCACTTATTTTCTTTAAAATGTGTATTTTTTTTGAATAACTAAAAACTAAAATGTTTCATAAACCTAAAAGTTTTGAGAAACTTGCAATCGATTAACTTCACTATAGCATATTCTTTCAAACACACATATGGAAGATATATACAGAACATACAGTATATCATACACACGTCATACATTGCACTACATCATTACATACCAGCCAGGTCCAGGATTGAAACCAGGGCCTTTTTGCTTTGAGGAAATCACTGAGCCACCATACTGCCCAATTGAAGTTATAACAATAATAATACAAAAACCCCCACTAAATCTGAGTTGTAATTCTTCACTGACATCAGTGGTTTCCTGCAAGGGCGAAGAAGAGCCAGGATAAAGAAACACCTGCCAGCTTTTGGCCATGCTGCTGGTGATGATGACGTCATTACCTCCCTGAGTTCACTGCAAGTTCTCACCTAATCTCATATGATTTTTAAACCACAGCGGACTGTAACAGTGTTGTAATACTGGTCGACGCCTATGCACCCGGGCAAAACTTTCTGGTCTGCAGTTCTTCAGCAGTCTGTAATCTTACATATATGTGTTGTCTCTGTCGGATTTAGACAAAAATACTTTGTGGTACAAAATCATGTCTTTTTTTCACTCTGTGTTATTTCATCATGGAACCAATTACCTTAACATACTGCCAGTTCTACAATGTGGTGTAATGTTTCCCCACAAGCACAATTTTGCTTTGAATAATGTCGCCTACACTTTGTTCCTAAGAATAATTACACTGGGAAAACCCACAAAGGGTCTCGAGGGTCAGTATTTATGTGTAGCCACTTTGACTCAAAAAGCTGGGGTGATGGGTAGTTGGAAGAAAAGGGCCAACAAAGACCATATACTTGAGCAACTCTGTGTACTTCACAATTTTAATCAAACTACACAGAACATGGCATGCTGGGAGAGAGCCTACCCCCACTGTAGCCTGGGAAAATGCCAGCTTGTCTTGAGAACTTCCAAACAATCACTCCTTCCCCTCCTTACTCTCTCAGCTCCCACTGTGTTGTAATATAACCTTAGAAGGGGGTACCAGGGCTGTGAGAGGTTAGTGCTGTCAGTGGGTACATTATAGTAGAAGCTGCTGGACTGCCACACGATATTACTAAATACTAGCTGTTGCTTTGAGGTTGCTGAGGTGAACTGCTCGGTTTTGGCAGGTGGGGAGCCGGGTGGGGCTCGGGCTTTCACAGTAGGTTCTGGTTGATTAAAAGTGTTTCAGCACAGTGGTGACCGGTGGTACCCAACTGCTTGCCATGAGGAAACTAACAGCATCATATATTACAATGATCAGTTGGGGCTTGTGAGTGTTCCCACAACAATCAGAACATGAGAAGGAGAGCATGTGGAGACAGAGATTTAAAAGGGTGAGGTCTTTTTAATATCGTCCCACTGAAAGGATAGAGTCAGTCTCTGTCAGCTTTCAGTAGGTTTATGAGCTCAAAGCTTGGTTACTGCAAATGTCTTCATCATTTGAAAGTAATAGTTCAGTTAAGACATTTACATGTTTTACAGTTACCAGACTATAACCTGAGTTGTTTGATAGTTGAGTTGATGTCTGGCAGGATGTGTGGATGTTTTGTGATCTCCCTGCTAATAGGAGATAGGAATAAAAAGGGGGAAAAGAAGTACATTGCTGATGTTTATCGTTTTTTGAGTTGACAAGTAGAAGTAGAGTGGAAGAGTAGAACAAAAAGAATAGAGTAGGATATTCCTCATTCATTTAAGTGGGGCCACTGCACTGACGCAATGGGGGTACCAACACAGAGGGCTAAGGCAAAAAAATGTGGAATCGTCTGGGGAAAAAGTTCAACCTAACTCAACTTTTAGCACAGAGTCAATGTCATTCGGCAACGCACTGCAATTTGGCAAATTAAATAAGTGCAAGTGGATTACTTTGTAATGTGAAAGGGGTGATCTGCTGTTTGTCTGGTGATCGTCTGGAGTTGTAAAATCTTTCCTAGCATTATCGTAAACCACAGTGCAGTGGTCATGGATCTATGCCTCAAACTGACCTTTCTGGATCATATTTCATCATCTTAACGGTATCTGGAGCAACACCCCCCCCATCAAGGCAGTCCCTTGGGGGTATTTTTTGGTCTGCGTTTTGTCTGAATGATTTTCAGAAGGCGAACACTTTGAGCTTTTCCTCAAGCAAAGAGCGTGAAAGACTGATAAGTGATCCAGCTATGCTTACAGTCTTTAAGATAACACAAAGGTGGGAAGATGTTTAAATGTTATAATCATATTGTATCATTCCTACCGGCTTACTCTTGTTATAGTCGAATTAGAATTTCTGCAAACACACAGTTTGTCTACTTGCAGAAACAATCTATTATTGAAAACAGGGATGTGTAATGTCAAGCCTGTTGGAAGGCAGTTTATAAGTCCTCTGCTTTCACTTGCCCCCACCACTCCCGATTTCATCTCAGGGCCAGAATGTCACTTTTACTCCTGCTGTTTCACCTTCTCTTATATGACCATCCCTTGGTCCCCTGCTGTGGGCCAACCTGCCATGTAAAGAACTGTCTCCGTGGAAAGAGCGGGCTCTGCAGGTAAGAGCGGCCTGAGGACGAGCTCTCCCGCTGGGCCGCAACACATGCTCACACACCCTGCCCTTTCTCTGGTGGAAGCTAACATCCTTCTTTTACAGTTACAGGCACGTATGCATGCTCACACACACATGCTAGAAAGGAGAATACAACCTGTTGATTGCTATATTTATGAATGCCTCTAATGTTTTTTGTTTGCTCTCTCTGCATGAGCTCTTGGGTCATGCACCTGCTACCATACGCCTTATTACCATGGCCGATCGACTAAAAGAACTAAAAAATGCACAACACAAAGTATGTTTTAGAGTAGCATGTTGTGTTGCTAGGTGTTCTTGTTCCCTCTCGCCCTGCCCTCAGCCACGGCACAACGCAGTCAGGTTGGGCGAAGGGACAGAGGCAGGGCTAAGATATAGACGGCCACGCACTCAGGAGCTTCCTGCTGCGTCTTGCTTTCAGTCTGGAGCTATTTCAGAGGTTATTGATGTGTCCGCCAACTGGGAGCTTTCTAAACAACTACCCTGCTGCAACAGGTTACAAGTCCAGCTTCCCGCTCATTAGGCTCTAATTGATTGTAATCTGGCCTTTGAGAAGTACTGGCCCACTATGGGGTTGTTCTGCACATGTGAGCGCCCCCACTGTCCCTTCTACTTGTCCACCTTACTCACCAGCAGGGTCTGGAGTACAGACACAATTGGCCCTCTCAGATGGAATCATTAAAGCGGGTGGGATAGCATGAGCTCTTTCATACATCAGGCCTCTGTGGACCAGCTTGAGACCAGGGACAGTGGCCACTCTGCCTGCCCAGTGGGAGAGCCCCATCCTGGGCAGGCTATTGTTGGCCTCACCCCTCGACTGGCTGCCTGTGGTTCTGGCTGCATTGGCTTGATTTGTATGCCAAGGTCCTGGACTAAAGACAGCCATGCAGGGGAGCTGGGTCAATATTGGTTTTGAGAGCTGGAGGAAAAATGTCAAAATGTTAAATTCTATTGACTTCCCCCCACTGTTATTTGTTTCTGTGGCCAAAGGCCTAGTGGGCCATTAGTGTAAACAGGGCTTTGTCTTAGGGCTCAGCTCCCAGCAGGAGGCTCGTGGAACAAAACCCAGAGATAGAGGTTCTAGTCTGGCTTAAAAATGGTTGAGCCGTGGGGCTGAAGAGAGACCTTAAAATGACAAAGACAGAGATACAGAAAACAGACTGTTTTGATCCCCTCTGACACTGTTGCAGTATGCCTGCCATCTTTGCAAATGATCGCTGTAAGTGCTTTTTTGGCATTTGGAAAGATCTGCACAAATGAGTGAGTGCTTCAGGCCGATTATCACCATTCTTTAGTTGCTTCATCAAAAGGTAAATATCAAGAGAATTCATAATACTACACATTGTATGGTCCGATTTAATATTTACAAGGATTATTAATGTTTTCCCTTATCTCTTCCTGCAAGGATGTCCTATGCTTTTCAGGATCATATGTATGTAATGACTTTTCCACTGTGTCTTTGTTCAGAGTCCACTGGGTAAAAGTGAAGAGCAGCTGTTTTACAGCAGTACATCCCTCTTCCTTTTGCCCTCAGCTCTCTCCTGTCTCTTTCAGCCCTCCAGGAATATGGGATTCTTTTTAAAATCACTTCAATTAACATGGAGCCATAAAACCGTTCTCCTCGAGTGTTTTCACACCCTTGTCCCCTTTGCTTTCTCCTCTGGTCCTCCCTGCTTTCTCTTACCTATTTCCCTGTAACTTTATTAGGTGGCAGGCTTTTGTGCTGCTGCAACTAGTCACTTCCTCCGTGGGCAGACAGCGAGGGAACATGGAAATACTGAGGGAAAGGCACATAAAGGCTTGAAGAGGCAGCTCTTTCACTGAAAATTGTAAACTGTGTTTTTGTAAAAGGTAAAAACTTTTGAAGTCCATGCCTCAACCGGAATTAATGTATCTTTTTGGAATGTGTATCTATTTACTTGTATTTTGTATATATTTAATTGTGTATTTAGTACTATCACTACTAATGGATTACTTAGCATGAGTCATACTGGAAACAGTACATGTGTGTGTGAAATCACACATTAGTGCAAGGTGACACATTTCTCTCATTTGCACCAGAGGACCAACAAAGGTTGTGAAAGTGTGCAATCCACCTACTTATTGACACTTCTTTCTGAACTGTGCAGTAAAGTAGTTTAACAAAGTTTACTTAGCCCCCCTACTTCTCAAGCAAATAACATTTTAATTGCTTGTCGACGTGAGTAGGCATAATCTATGTCTTTGAATTCACCTATGAAGAGTTTAATAGATCAAAGAGATCAAGTAAAGGAAATATAAAGATCTTCCTCTACCTCAGTGTTGGTCTAATGATGTGTCTATGCTATTGCTGCAGCTAATGAACTCTGATTTTGTGCGTTTGTCTTTGGAGGGATAACGAGAGAAGAGCATATGTGTTGTGTACAAAAGCATTTGTTCTAGCCAGGTCAGTAGGTTTATTCAGTCTCTGGAGACCAGGACGGCCTACTGGACTGGAGCAGACCTGCTCTGCTGCTGCAGCAGACAATAGAACCAGTCAGACTGTCCTGTCCAGTCTGTGACCCTGCCCGAACCAGCCAGGTGTGAATTCATGCATAACACAGCTCACTCCAGGCAGGGTCAGGTAAACAAGAGCTCTGGCCTTATTGCCAAGCGTGAGATGTTGCTGAAGGTTAAGTGTTGCAGGTTACGAGCAGCAGTGGCAGTAAAACGTTTCACCTACAGTAGAAGTCTTGGTCAAGATAGAGAACTTGCAAATTTTCTTAAGTGCTTGAGTGAGAAGCCATTTTCTACAGTTCATTTTTCACTCAGCTTTCAGGGATTAAACATTGTCCAGACTAACAAATCATAGCAATGAAGAGGCTTTAATATAGTTTTGTTAGAGATAAATTGTTTCATCCAGAGTTTTCATATCACTGATTGCATTACATTATGCTCTGCTTGCTACACTATATAGGCTATCAATTGATTTCAGCCTCCGGGAAATGATCCCTGACAAATATGACCTGTAGACTTCATAAATATAGCCTATATGTTGTATGAGTTCTGTTTGTGAGACAAACTTGCAAAATAGGTTTAATCAAAAAATGTCAAAGAATCACTTTACACAGAGCATGATTGTGAAGTTGATGTAGACAGTAGTAAATGGAGTTTAACTTTGAGGGATGCCACTTTTCTATGCAGAAGAAAAATTTCCTACAATGTATAAAGATTACACGAAGTAAGTTATAATCTTGCCATCCGTTATATTCAAACACAACTGTGTGGACTAAAATAAGACGTCTTGCAATAGCTGAACAGTTTTAGTGTCTACAACTTTGACACAGCACAGTGCACTTGTTTTTCTGAAGACGTAACGGTACATCAGTATGGTCTTTTTCTTCTTCAGTGACCCATGGTATTCGGTCTATTCATGTTCTGCATGATACTGGACAGACCCTCCCTCTCCACCACAGAAACACATTGGGTGAGTATGAGCATTGCCTGTTTGACTCAGGAGGACAAAAAGCTACAGTACAAGCGACGAGAAAAGCATCTGTCACCACTGCAGCAGCACGCACACGTGAAAGAAATATAACAGTTGTAAAAGGGGGGCCCATGTGGTTGGGGCACAGCCTCCAAATCCCCATCTCACCCTGCATACGCCAACAAGCAACCCACAATTCCCTTCAGTAGGGTTGACTTTGCATGAACATATTTGCTCATTGTGATTGTCAGCTTTCTGCCAGCCCCTTCTGGTGAGAGAGTGAGCAAACATGTCCCTCCCCCCTGTGGACCTGCTGTAAACCGAAGACTGAAAGACACATAACAAAAGGAGGGGAAAAGAGCAGTCAGAAAGGTAAAGAAAAGTAGGGTGAAGTTTGAAAGCATCAAAGTTGAAACAGAAAGAACAAATAGACAGTGTTCTCTCCACTGCTACTGATACCAGTGGTGTACGTCTTTACAGCTGCAGAGTACAAGGAAACTGCAGAAATAGCGCAAACACAAATAGGAAGAACAGTAACTCCTTCAAAATTTTCTAGCCAATAAAACACCTTTTCTTATAGGCAAGAATAACTGAGTTGTGTCCAAATAGTGATCAATGTGGGTTTGTAGCTCCTCAGCTTCCTGTGTTTCCTCTCTGTGGACTCTCCTCGGTCATACAGTAGGAGTCAAAGGAGTGAAAAGCCAGCCAGCATGTGGGATGAAGTCGTGGCCCACTGTGAGCATTGCCCCGGGGAATTGCTGGACAAAACCCGACTCTAACACCTGACACCTCACTATGAATGATCCTCTAAAGAGGACACATCCTCCTCACCCAGGCCAAATCAACTGGGCCATTTACACACTCCACTCTGAGATGATTTAATGGGTTTGTCTTCTCTTGTTTTGCTATCCTTGTGAGAACTGTATTTAGTTTCATACCTTCAAACTGGCTTTTTTTTTATGAAGTGAGGTCATTTCGCTGAAACTCACTTTTCAGCAATTTTAGAGTTTGGATTTGCGTTTGTGGTTTAGGTCAGATTCAGGCTCGATTTAATCGAGAGTAGGAGTTATGAGAGTTAGAGAATGTATGAAGGTCCTCATAATTACAGTATGTTCTCGCTGATTTTGAGAGGGTTGTTTCCCATCTTGTGGTTTTGTATTCACAAGTTAATGAGTTTCCAAAACATAAAATAAAAATGAAAACAGAGCCACTGCTGAATTTAGAGCAAGAGAAGGCCATAGAAAAGACGGGATGACATTAGTCACCTGGAAACTCAAGCTACGTTTCTCATCCCACAAAATGACATCATGAGAAAGCACCTGTTTGTAGGACACAAAACACACTGCGTGCCCAGGAAACAGCTGCCCATCTATTGTTGTCTGGAGTTTTGGTTTATGGACAACATGAACCTCTCAACAAAGCCAAGTCCCTGCAGATGACAATGGCCTAAGTAAGAGGCAGAGTGAAGGGCATGCAGTGTTAAATGAAGTGCAGTGTCAGCCTTTTACTTGTTTTTATTGGGCAGTCAAGTGGATGGTGCAGCTCTGTTGGGGTGCCGCAGTAAAAGAGGAGGCTGGAGTTTTTCACACTTAGGTGTCTATCCTGTTATCAGGCCCATTCATAGGGATGGGAGTGTCCAGCGGTGGCAGTAACAGGGTCTGTATATATACACAGGTTTGTATCACTGTGATACTTTTCTGAGTAGGGGTTGAGCAGTGGTTGGGATGCAGAGAGTTTTAATTTTTTTTCTGGAACAGCTTCATCAACCCACTAAAGAAGAGTCAGTTTGGATATTCGGATAAAGGTCAAGAAACAAACCATTTTTTTGCAAGTGTTTATAGCAGTCGT
The DNA here is from genome assembly GCA_003416845.1 of Oplegnathus fasciatus. NCBI lineage: Eukaryota > Metazoa > Chordata > Actinopteri > Centrarchiformes > Oplegnathidae > Oplegnathus > Oplegnathus fasciatus. The sequence goes on along the minus strand of NTHP01000005.1, from coordinate 1,961,133 downwards.
GTTTATATACTACTAATTTGCAACAGCAAATATGTTTTGAAGAAAATGCAATGCCACTGGGATTCAATGTTTTATCAACATATTGAGGAAACATGAATTAATGTATCTGGAAAGTATCAGCCAATCATTCACTTTCATTAGTTGTCCTACAGTATCTGCAACACAAGATCTGCTCATAGCAACTAAATAATGATTACACTTTTTTTAGTGTAAAAAAAAAAGGCACTCACAACAGTTGGTTAAGGTTGGGGAAAGAATGTGGTCTTTGTTTGATATTGAAAAAGTCCACAGTGACCTGAAGCACGAGACACAACGTGTTAATTAACATTTAACTGAAACAATCTTTTCCTAACCTTAAACAAACTTTCTTTGTTGTTGTTTGAACCCAACCACACGTGGGATTCAGGATGCACACGCTGGTGTCCAGTGTCACAGTCTCGTGTTCTGTACGCCCACCATCCACTATGACCACTGTGGATCAGCTGACAACTGATCAGGCGATGGATAAATGAGCAACTGACACATGAATGAAACAGCTGATAGTCCATCAGCTGATGCAAGCACAGCGTCACTGTTCTGATAAACAGCAACACCGTAGCTGTTCACTGATGAGCACTTTTGCCTAATTTAGACTCGGGAGGAACGCACTACAAGACTTTTAGGATCCTAATCATTTTGAAAATTCTCTGCAATTCAGGCAATTAGACTTGCTAGTTAGTCTCAAACCTCACATCCAGTCTAGGTCAAAAAGTCCTAGAATGAAGCGTTATCCCCATACTTTCCCATATTGGTGTTCTTGGTGAAATAAATATTCAAATAAATCCTCAAAAACAAGTTTTGATATGATTGGAGCAGCTGAGGTCTGTCAGCTGACCAGAGACTGACTGGAAAACAGATCATCTGACTGATGATCCTGACCAATCAGATTTTTCCATCTTTATTGTTGGGACTGACCAGTAAGACCATGATTATCGTCAGTAATCCTTTATGTGCCTCAGCCTAACCTGTGCACGCAGAGAAACATCTGTACGAGCCTGTGCCTGCTATTTGACTGCTTCACCTAATCCTGCGCGAGGAAAATTTATTTACATTCAGTGGACTCAGTCTTGACAGCAGAACAATGACTTCAGCTCTACCGGTGAATAATTTATGTTGTGTTTTTTGTTTGATGCCAAATAAATCACATGTAATAACTTGTGTTCTTCTTAACCTTTTGCCTCTCAACTTTTTTCACATTCAGTTATAAACAAATAGAGCAGGCAATGGCTGAAAGCTGGATGTTATTTCATTGAAGCATTACTCTTTTCTGTACTGAGGGAGGCACTGTTGGATTTGTTGGATCATCACGAGGCTTTTCTAAAATGGTGATTCAGCCTTTTAAACAGCTGTGAAGAGTAACCTGGCAGACATAAGTCATCTTGTCATTTTGTTTTGAAAATAAAAACATCAGAAACAACTCAAACGATGTAAATAGAGTTTAAAACTTGCATCAGCGGTTCTTCGCTTTCTACCTCGATGTATTGAAGCAGGTTATTAAAGTGAAGCAAGAATACAGTTTGCTTTGAAAATCTAAGCTTTAAAAACTATTCAGCGCAGGATTAAATGTGTTTTCAGTCAGAAATCTGGAATAAAAAAATAACTCACAGTGCTTATTTTTGCACACAATGAAGAAGCTGATCCACTAATCCAGTGCCACAGGTGCACAAATACCTGTGTAAGCAGAGGTAATGCTGATAAAAGCTCTTGGAAGAAGAAAAAAGGAACAAGGAAAAGTTCCCACACTTTTACTGTTTTGTTTCTCTCTCTGTGTCCTCTCTTTCTTTTTTTCAATCCTGCCAAAATGTAAAGCAGTGTGCCAGCCATGAATGAAAAAAAATGATGGGGGAGGGAAAAATAATAGACTACAGAAAAACCAACATTGACTCGTGTAACTCACCTGTTGGTGAGAGTTTTTGTTTGGTGTTCATTCAGACAGCGGGCGGCTGGGGGCCCCTCCCTGAGGCAGCACCGGTTCCCAGGTAGAGAGAGGAGAGATGGGAGGAGAGTTCCCACCACGCTCCCTAACCGTTCTCACCGCAGCTCATTGGTTGGACGTTGCGTCACCGCTGAAACACAACACTCTCCTAGCAGCGCAGGCAGGTGTATGAGGCTGCAGGGCAGAAGTAGCAGGTAAGTGTGTGTGTGTGCCAGACACGAGGACAAAGAGACGTGTGAGGAGGAGGAGGAGGAGGAGGAGGAGGAGGGTGATGAGCAAGTTTCACTCAGCTTTGTCATACCTTCAGACTCTCAAGGTATGATACATGTGTGAGGCGTCGCTGAGCACCTTGCGTGTATGTGTTTGGGAACATTCACCTCAGCTTTGCCTTTTGTGTTTAGCAGCTGCTCTACCAACCTGAAGACAGGTGTACACAAACAGTGGATATTTTGCCAATACATAGGCAAATGAGCCACTGAAATCAAATGATGCTGGTTCCCACAGAACTTCTCCACAATCATAGTTGCCTTAGAGGGGAGCTGGGAAAGAAAATTTCAGTTTTTCTTTATTTTGGGTGTCCCCCTGGCATTGTGACTTAAGTCCGACTTGAGTCCAAGTCACAAATCTCAAGTCTATACAGATCTCCTCATGGTCATGAAATCCATTTTTAAGAATCTTGACTCTCCCTTTGTCATTCATTCCTTTATATTTGTTCTGTAAACAACAGAAAACAGTTGAAAAACTGTTAAAAACTACCTCACGGAAATGGCATTTGAGTGCTCAGAGCAGTTTCTTTCCTGTGTTTTTCTTTATCTTTTGACATTTTAATGTAGACAGCAAATATTTACAAATGATATTAAATGCCCGCGTGGTTGGAAACTTTAGTAACATAAATGTTTTTTTTGTGTGACTTAAGTTCAAATGCTCAAATCACTAAATGTGAAGCAGTTTGTCAAGGTCTCAAATCTAGTATTGATCAGGATCATTTTATGAGGCTGACTCATACAGGTGAACCCTTACACTCTGTGTATTTCTGTGTGACATGGAACATGACTGTGGCATTGACTAAAATTGAAGTTATATTTGCTTTTTTTACCCTTTAGAAAACTGTGTGAGTTCAGGGCAGGGGGTGAGGTTCAACAAGTCAGTCATGCATTATCTCAGTTGAGGCTGGTGTTTGTTTGAATGAAGAACAGGTATACCAAGATATGAGTGAACTTGCGCTGCACCTGGGAACATCGTGAACTCCTGGGTTGTTTCCTGAAGTCAGCTCTTATCACAGGATATCACTTCAGCAGCGCAGAGTGACAGCTGACTTCCTGGTGTGGGTTTCGACAAGGCATGGTTCTCATGCTTGGCACCGTCAGGTCCCCACCTGGATACGTGTTTACTGTCACCTCAGTCTGACTGACAAGGAGCAAAACCAGGTGAATATTTAACCATTCTCCCTCTGCGTTCCTCACTCAAGTTAAATAAAAGGACTTTTTTTGACAAAAGGTTCGGAAACTGGTGCGTTTTTCAGATGCACAGCCAGTGCTAACCTGGTTACAGTTAAAATCTCAAAGAACCTAGAGTTTATTAAGTTTCATTGCTTCCTTTTAGGTTGGAACCTACCTGGAGCTTGTCTCAGATTTGCACACAGTACAACCACACTGCTATACTGCTCAGTAAGTCTGGTGTTACTGAATTTCAATTAAATGTAGCCATTTACTAATGTTAACTTAAAGGGGAACTCTACAGATTTTACAAGAGTTTTACATGTCTGTTTACAGGTGTTGGAAGGTGCTACTGCATATGTGAAAAAAAGTTGTATAAAGTCTTTTGTGGCTCCAGGGAGAGCTGCGTGAAATCTGATAAATTGCCTCAAGTGGTGTCACAAAATAGTGCAGAGTATGAGGTGGAGAGTTAGAGAGAAGTTAGCTTACCAGACCTCTGTAACCTGCTCCTCATCTCTGCTTGAGGCTAGCGGCTCAAGGCTACATCAGCCGCTACTAGCATAACACACCCAAATCTCAGACAGAACTGTTGGCGATCGAGCTGCATTGTGGGTAATGTTTTGGGTTTTGACAAAGAAGAAGAATGTGAGGAATAAAAAAAGACGATATCTCTGGTTCTGCTGCATCAATTCTTTTTTCTTTTAGCTGTCCATCATGAGTCCAACAATGTTATAGGAGTGCAATGCTGGATATACATGCAAAACAAGCACAAATATACTGTATGCACTCATATACACAAGGCAAGTTGTGGATGATGGTCTCTACACTGTATGAGTATGTGCTCTCTAGCGACGCTTTTGTCCTAATTCTCAACTCATGTCCACTGTCAACAGGTTTTTCTTTTTTTAGTTTAATGGCTGTTGGCAAACAATGAAAAGGATTATTTAGACCACTTTTAGATGTACCAGCGTAAAGCTCTTTTCTGTCGTCCCTAACTTAGCTTCGCAACACCAGCCCAAAACTTTCACTCTGGTCATTGCAGGCAGGGCCCAATAGGAGTTTGCTTGGGATGGAGTGGGCTGCACAAGAGATAATGGACACGTCCCTGTTCTCCCAGACAACAACAGGACACCTTGCTACACCTGACTGGATAAACATACCTGCTGTTAGGCTGATAATGGTCTTTCCTTATGATTTTCAGATTAGAAAAAAACATAGTGGGTGATCTCACATTTCTCCTAAGCTATCCACCAATACTGGGACAGACACAGCCCAGAACATCTGTTCTGTCACTGCTTACTTTCCATGATCAGTAAATATGTTTTATTATAACTGAACGAACAAGTTGTTCTTCTTGACATATTTTTCTCCTTGAGTTTAATCTAGACAACTGATCCCTCACACTTCCTGGATTCAGTGTATACACAGTGGTGGGTTTGAGGTGGAGAGTTAACACCATTAAGGTTATTTAGGACACTTATAACATGACATGAAAAGAGCAGAACTCAAGCTCATGTGGGTATGTGGCGGTATAAAATATTTGTGAATACAAAAGCTACCAACACAGTTGTGAAATATTAAACTCCACTGTTTGTTTTTCAGAAGACTAAAAGAATTAAGTGTATGTATCTGTGTTTGGGTGTGTGAATGAACAATTAAATGTGTGTGTGTGTGTGTGTGTGTGTGTGTGTGTGTGTGTGTGTGAGTGTGTGTGGACATGTATGTGTGTGTGTGTGGGAGGGCGGATGCCTCTGGCTTCTGCCTCTGTCTGTTAATGTGTGTCAGTCTGCAAGCGAGGCAATGGGCCCGGCTGTGTGCCTGCTGGAGCTGCGCGTGTGTGTGTGTCCATCCTTCTGTCTGTGTGTGTGTGTGTATATGTGTGTGAGTGTGTGTGTGTGTGTGTGTGCGTGGCTGCTGACGGGACCTGTCACTATCAGGCCCACACATCTCTGGCACTGTCTGTGTTGACACTCTGCCCGAGGGGGAATGAGTCTGCAGAGGTTGAGGAGAGCAGCGGTTTCCCACGGCTGCTGCTCTCAGCCTCAGCCCTGCCTCTGCATTCCAGGGCTGCCAGCGCTCTGTAAATGTTTGGACAGCCTTGAACAAATAACACACCTTGAAAGGCACAAGCACAGGCCCTCTCTCCCTCACTTGCACACCCCTTCTCTTCATCCGCCTCCTTAAGCTCACATCGCTAAACACCCCCAACCCACCCAAACCACAAATCTACCTCCCTCGCAGCCACTCGCCAGGCTACTGCCACTCTCAAACTTTCCCAGCTTCACTCTCATGCACAAATAAACACCAACCTGTACTGTGTTACTATTGTACACTTGCATATATAAACATGCCGACACTCACCTGTGTATATGTAAATACACACACGCCTATTATTTTGTGACAGCAGGGCAGTAGCTGTTTTAACTTTGCAGGATTATCTTCACACACACAAACACGGAGCTATATGAGTACATTTTTGTAATGAAAGTACATTTTTTAACAGATACCCCATAACATGCATATAGTGGACCCCAGATGCATTTTAAGTGTATAAAGTAGTTTCTGGTTAGCACCCGTGTTTAGAATATTCATGTCATTATAGTATCTTACAAATTACTCTGACAGCATTACATTTTTGTTTATGGAAAAATGGCTGGGCATATCTGGCAGTGGTCATGGGTGGGAAGCCAGTGAAGGATTCAGACCAGTGTCCTGGGAATTACGTCCATATTGGACGATTCTTCACATCACGATTTCCATTCAGTTTAGTTCTGTGCCAATGCAGCAAGTAGTGTGCCCTTTATGTAGCAATGCAGAAAGGAAGGGTGTGGAGGTCGGGGTGATGGATTTGCATGTAGAAAGTCTGACTTTCATGCAGGAGACCAGAGTTTGTGTCCCGTAACGGACCTGCAATTAATGTAATGAATATTTTATGTAATATTCATGCTCATATAGAGGACAAAGCTACACTGGAGAAAGTCCAATATGAATATCAGCAAGAGTTGATCTGGTACGGGAGAAGATTTTGAAGTACAGCATGCAGATGCTCAACACACACACACACACACACACACACACACACACACACACACACACACACTAACACACGCACACACAGTGTTTGCATGGCATCCAAACCACACAAAAACTTCCTGCCAAAGAAGGGTTGTGAACATGACGACAGTTCTCAAGCTCGGTTTAATGAGCTCCTAATCATAAAACAAAAATACACTGTGATAGTACAAGAAATAATGACTGCTTCCTCCCAAAAGTCTTTATAATATACGCTGGTGATTAAGACATTCAAGCTACTGTGGATCAAAACATCCATGTCATTAGGATAAATGTCTGCATAATGTAGCCAATTGTCAGCTAGGCACTCCCTCGTACAGTATGAGAACAGCACATTCATTGGGCATCAGGCTTGATGAGCAATAACATGGCACCATAATAGCGAGGCTGACCCAGTATGAATTCCCACACAACCACCCACACGTGCACCCTGATGTCTGCCAGCAGCTGTGGAATCTGGAGTTCCTTGCTCATAGTAAATCCCACGAAACATAATGCAGGACAACCACCACTGCACTCCTCGGGCAGCAGCCACTCAAACACGGCTCTGTTTTCATTGTCGGGAGGCCTCGGGGTACATATTTCTGTAATTTGGCTTTTATGCTCAGCAGTTTTGCAGCTGTGATGACATTTGGGTGTCGCCCCCCTGTTTCTCACGGTCTTGCTGCCAACGCTGCTTCGGCCGCTGGTCGTCAGCCAAGATTGAGGTCTGTGTGTCAGCCCCCTCTTCTTGTGTACACATGCACACTGAAAGAAGGTGCTTTTGAAAAAAAAAATATTCCTGGCAATCGAGTTACACCACAGTGGGCTTTTTTTTTCTCTCAGGGTCAGTTTTCCAAGCTGTAGCTCAATGGTTTCAGGGAGAGGGAGGGTGTCAGAATTACAACACACTGCAGTGGTTCATATAACTGATAATGATGATGTTTTTATCTTTGACATTTCAGCTCCTGTCAGATTTCAACTTGTTGAAATATGCAGCCTGTTGTGGTTCTTTACCTTTGCCTTTCATTTACATATCAAAACATTTTGCTTGTCATTGTTTTTTCTGTAAAGTTTTCATCAAGATATGAAACATAATGAATTTTCAATGTCTAATTTTGGCTTAATTCTGTAATGGCCATGAAAGGCCAACTTGTATTGGCCCAAAAAAACACATATGCAGACCACGGATACTTGGTGGGATTGACTTTACCAGACACTGAATGAAATCAGTAAAATCCAACTATAGGAAGGCAGGGGTAAGGTTTATCCAAAAGGCATACCCACTGCTGATTTGTACTGTGTGCAAGATGTAAGCTGTATTATTCCAAATAATCACTTTTCTGTCTTGCCTTCCTCTATAAACAGGCATTCTGAAATGATTTCCTGGTTGGGAGGGTCCAGTGAGCAGGTTTGGGTCTCGGGGGGTTGATAATGATGGGTGTTCCCTGCGGTCGGCCCAGCTTGTTCTCAGCTGTCCTCCCGGAAACCTCGGTCCAGCTGCTGCCCATTACACCAGGAATGTATCCTTGGGTCAGATGGTCAGGAGTGTGGTGGCACATTAATAACACAGTGACCACTGGCCCAGGCCACTTGTGAGTTATTAACATGGCACACTCAAATCCTTCCCATGCCCCTTGGCTCCCCCTCCCTTAAACACCCACTCTGACAGCAGCTGCCGGACTCCCGGTTTCCCAGAGTCAGGGAGCAGGGAGTGTGTCAGCATGTGCGTGTGGGTGTGTGCATCTCGGGGTGGGGAGTTTATGGGGTCATGGTATCTGATTAATTGGTCAGATATGCATACCAACGGTTCCTGTTTTGTCTGTCACGGTTTAGGCTGATTTGTCTAATCACTTGACACAGCTGGGACTTTATGTCTGAACAAAACGCTAGAAACATTATCAGTTATCAACAGTATGGGGCACGGTTTGTCTGCAGAAAGTAAATCAATCAATCATCCAGTCAGTAAATTGATTCGTTATTTCAGACATATAAGAGAAAGGTAAAAGATAGAAGAAAAAAATGACAAATTACTTAATATTTCAGACAAAGATTGTGTTAAAGAGGCAGAAAGGGCAGACAGTGGAAAAATGTGAACTGCACAAACTTGTGGTGGAGAGAGAACAAGCTTTGATTGACTGGATGCGGTTGTGAATGAAACTAAACATTTAGAGCCACTGCATGTGATTCACTTCCTGGCTCTGCACCATCAAAGGTAACGGAAGCTCTGAAGTGCCTTTGAAACGTCCAAGGAACAAAAATAATGACTCTCATTTTTTAGGCCATCTTTTCGAGAATGCACTCAGTATGGAGTCTCCGGTTGAATGTACATCATAGATGTTAGAAGTCCATTTATTTTCTCTGATCACCCGAATGTGAAACATGTTCATCATTGTTTGAGCTGGCTTGATTGGCAGAATTTAAGGACTCCACTCATGTGACTGTGTATGAGCCAGAGAGTGTGTTACAAGGCCTGAAAGCTTGTGGACGGCAGTTTTTCTTTACATAATCGCTCAGCATATTCAGGCAGTGAGCACCTGGGCGGATCATTTTGGCCCTAATGATATGGCCTGACAACAAAACAACCCAAAAGGTACTTGAGGAAGTTTTTTGGAGCCGGGGCCTAATTACAACACGGGACAAAAAAATCAAACCGCCCCGCACTTAATTGGCTTCTTTTCTTTCATGGTCCTATACATGGTTATTCAATCATGAGATGGAGGCAAACAAAACCCTAGCTCTCTCCTTGACCCAAAACACTCCTCTAATTGCCACTGCATGGTCAGCTATAGCTGTAGGTGGACTATCCTATAGTAGAGCACCCAAAAACTCCACACAGCACCATAAGATAAACATACAATGGTACATGAGGGGGAAAAAAAATCAAAAGAATGTAATTATTTCTATACTTTAGTATTACAGGCTTTTTACCTGAAGCTTAAATTTGCTACAATATTGAATGTACTTAGGTGTCACGCAGGCGACAAACAAAATAGGTGCAAAAAGAGTCAGATGACAGGAAAGTGTCGTGCTTTCATGTGACCACTTCCCTGATGCAGTACCGCAAGTGGTACTGCAAGCAGGTATTTTTTGCATTTACTATTATGAACCAGCCATGCTCTGTAAATTCCACAATAACAAACTCACTGCAATGTTGAAGAAATTCACATGTATCCCAGCCTACAAAGGTCACTGGTGCAGTAAAGTGTGTCATGGTCTTGTCCTCGTCTGTGCTTGTAAGACAGAAATGTGTGGTTTCTCTGCACACTATGGTTAAGTGTTTCTCTGGCTTCATGCGTCTGCTGTCGGGGTCACGACCCAGTACATTCACACATGTGGCACCTGGCCGCATGCCATGGCGCTGCTCCGCCAGCAAGACGGCCGAGAGGACATGTGCAGACAGACACAGGCGAAGAAACGCCGTGACAGCCACGTATCAGGTGGCCGACTTTTGGAGTCTTCTAGGGGAGACTGGTGGCTATTGGTAAGTTAATCACGACAGAAAGATGTAACAGTGAAGGAAAGAAAAAAGGAAGAATAAAAATAGAACAGTTTTATGATACTTGTATCTGTGAAACTCTGTGAGAGGACATGCAACACTCAGTCACTCATTCAGCTTAGATGAATGCCATTCACAGACAGACAAGTGGAAGAGCTGTTAGCGGCTGTGTGTGTGTCTGTGTGTCCGAGCCACACTGAGGCCACCGTGTGGGACCCTCTTTTCACTCTCTTCCCCTCGCACGGCTGCTTCTAATCTCTGACCCCCATCAATAAGATGCATTCAGAGTCCATCAAACAGACGAGCTGCTGCACAGGCAGCCGTGCACCGCTGGGGGGAGAGCCATGGGAAACACTCTTAATTGTCCCCCGAACCTTTTTAAAGAATATTAAGCTGCATTAGCTGACCATGAGCCTTTCTTCGTGGGGCTTTCTTCTAGAGAGGGCTACAGCAGCCCACTCAGGCAACAGGCCATTAAACGTGACAGGTCTTTGTGAAGAACAGAGAGACAAACTCCCAGGAAAGTGCAGCTAGCAAACCCCTGCTTAAATAAAGGGGAGGCTAACAGGTTAGCTGGTCTTGCGTCTGGTTTGTATCAAGCTCTCTGTGCTGCCTGACTTGCTCCAACAGCCTCAGATCTATTAGGGGCCATTAAGCATCCCAGTGGAGTGAGTCTATACTGCTAGCCATAACTCTAGCAGGGCAGATCCAAACAGACACAATACAGCAGGATCATTACAGGTAAGATTTTCCAGCTTTAGTGATGTCATTGCTGTGCTCCTATGCATCCTCCTATTGGCAGTGCAACATATCTTATTTGGTGGAAAACACCTTCAGTAACAACATAATATTCCAATGGGGCAATTAAAGGGCAATTTCACCCAAATTACAAGAAAAAAAACATTACTTACCTCTGGTGTTATCCAGCCGAAAGTTTTGATTTAATTTGTCCAGGATTTGTGATACCTGCCTCTGAGATTTCTGTTGCCACCCCAAAATAATGGAGGTGAATGGATTTTTAAAGAAAAAGAAATCAGTAGTAATGTCTCTTTAAATGGCGCTGTCCTGGTTACTCTCAGAGACAGATTCAAATTCTGGACAAATAAACAAATTAAAGTAAAACTATCTGCATGGCTAGATACCGCTACAGGTAAGTGAGCGAATATAATTATCCTGTAATTATACTATACTATATTGTACTATAATTATTACGTTTTTTTAATTATAGAGTTTTTCATCACATTCTGACACAGTAATATTGTCTACTTACAAAATATTTCCATAGGTTCATACACAGTAAAGGCTACTGTAACATGCTACCATACTTGAAGTCAGTTATGGAAGAAGCATGTGAACAGTTGACTTCAGTCAAATTTAAAACTTGCAGCCTGCAGTTACAAACAAAGCCTTTGCTGATCGAAGATTTAGACCAAAAGGTAGCTATTTCGTGAGTTGAGTGAGTTGTATTATCCCAGGTCCCTGACCCAGTCGTTCCCTAGGGCATGCCTATATTGTCCATCACATTAGCCACATTAGGAGGACTTTATGAGCTTGGATGGAGTGAGCCATGTGTTAAGGTTGGTGTTAAGCTGCTGCGCCCTTGTTGTGCTCAGGCCTGAACTCGCCTGGTAGCTCTGAGTGACACCAGGGGATTTAGGGGGAATGTCCGAGCATTCAGGAAGGTTTCACTCTTCTTTGAAGGGTCAAGTCATCTCTGAGGCAAAGCATTTATATTTAGCAGATGAGTACAATATAAGACCAAGGGCCAGATGCATAAAACTCCACATGGATTCAAGACTATGGAAAGGGAATGACTTAATGAGAAAGTTGAGGAGATAACGACTGTTTGCAGCTAAAAATGACCTTTTGAGAGTAGAAACATTGGTCTGTACAAGATCCAACTCAGAAGAAAACTACTGAAAGTTTGCTCAGTAAAATTGGCTTATTTAAGCTCATTCACATCTCTTCACCTTAAACACATAACCAGTGACTTAAACACATTTACTTCCCACCAGATGTAGGATTGCCTGCTCTTTTACAAATGGAAAAGCTCAATTTCTTCCTTCATTTCACTCATTCTGTGTCTAAACTGCTCACTGTGACCTTGTGACATCATTACTCAAAAACATCAGCAAACGCAGTCCCCCTTCTTGGGTCCTAAAAATGGCATATGTTACATAGAATGGGTCCTCCATTAATCAAAAGCAGTTAGGCGCTAAGTAGGCAGATCCTGGATGAGGAGCCAGGACGAGAGATCCTCCCCCCTCACCCAACCACTACCACAGTTCATATCAGCCCACTGAAAGGGGATTCATCACCTTGTCATCCTTAAATAATAAAAACCTATGAGGCTGAATTTCAGTGTAGGCTGATGGGATTGGGATGAATGTGTGTGTTTGTGTGTGTCCATGATGCAGAGCGAGTGCACGTCGATGGTCAGGAATGGGTGGGGCCTTCTTGTTGACCACACAAAGCCGTTGCTGTGCAATCAGCTCGGTGTAAAATCGCCGCTCTGTGGCCCTCACAATGGCTCACAAAGGCAGGGGGCTGGTGGCTGGGGCGGGAGTGCGGCGACACAGCTGTGAGCAGGGCCTACACATCCCTGCTCAATATGGGCCCTCCTCATATCTGTAGCAACTTGGCCCCTGCTTCCGCCTGGTCCCGGGACAATGGAGGCCCTTGGCAGACCCCTTTGTTGCAAACTTTTTCAGAGTTCCTTTTTAGCCTAAATCTTAAATATTTCATTAGGCCTCCTTCGCCCCACTCCCTTTCTTTCACTACCATTTTGAAGAGCACCGCCAGGACCTCTACTCTTAACCCCCCTTTGCTTCAGTAACGCCCTGAAGACAACAAAAGGATTTCTTCCAAAACTGTTTAGAACCTGCTGTTACTCAAAAACAATCAGTGTTTAAAATTAAACAGAGGAAAAGGCATGTGTTATGTTATATCTGTGGTAAATTTAGAAAAAGTATTGAACAAGACTAGGTCAAAACCTAATATATGGCTGGACTGTGTGATCAATGTGTTATATTATGGCCAAATTATTAATATTGAATGTTCATCTGCAATTTTCTGTAGTAGTCCCAGCAATATTCGTTTTTAAAATGTACTGAGGTAACATATCACATGACATGGTTAAGCTATGTTTGACTAAAAAAATGTTATAAATGCAGTTGCAAGAACAAAACTTTCCACTCATATCTGAAGATGTTTGATTTGAAAGAGACCTTAATCTAATTATCTATCAACTCCCTTGCTCTTTCATTCATTTCTATCTGCAGGATAGATTCACTCTGTGCTGAGTGTTTCGTCAGAGTATTTTGTTATTTGGGGTGTTAAACTTTGTGCTGCCCCTCATTCTCTGCACAGCTGATTTCTTGTTTCTCTCCTACTCTGCTCTGTGCTGGACTGTTACCGTCTATAACCATTGTCTCTGCCTCTCTCTGGTAAAGTTTTGCCACCACAGCAAAAATAAAATCACAAAAGAGAACAAAAGATTCTGCAATCAATCATCTGATAACCTTCATCAATACATACGTGGTTGTTGTGGCTTTGCAATGGGTGTGTTACTCTAATGTTAACGCTGTCGAAGCCCGACTCTCTGATTAACGTGATTGCATATGTTACCTTTCCAGATCTGCGGCTCCAAACAGGAGTTAGGAGACCTCTGGTTTTATCTTAATTGACTTCAGCCTGGCTCGTTGCTGGTGACTAGACGCCGTAGAACGGAGACTTTTTATTTGTCTTCTGTGGCAGCAAACACAACACACGGCCTTTCAGTAACTATGATGATTGACTGGAGCCTGAGTTTATCCAAACACTTTATGGCTGACTAAAGTTACTTAACAACCATTAATAGCATGTACTTTTCTGTGGCTGCGGCACCTTGCAGGTACTTCTCTCTCACACCTGGAGAGACTCACCTCCCTCGTGAGAAATATGAGGTGTGGTGGGTGAACTGGTTGATATGCATAAGTCTCATGGTCAAAGTGTGAGACTTGGCAGCTCTGTTATATTTTATGGGAATTTCTGATACACCACCGTCACACCACTGCCACCACTACTGTTCCTTCCATGCACTCGCCTTAATGTCGCCGCCAGTCTCTCGTCTGCGGCAACGTTAAGGCAAGTGCCTCAAACCAATTAAAAACTCCACACGGTATGGCGGTGACGGAAGGGTATACTGCTCCTTCTCCTTCTGGTAATCCTTAAATTGGCACTATCCACCTGTAATACTAGCGGTAGCTTTAGAGGGTGGCGCCTGTACTCACAGTGTACGTAGCTACGTAACTAACGTTCCGCAAATGAGGAAACTCTAACACTCGGCCGACCAATCGTGTAACTTCATCACTCGCTCACTCACTCACTCACTCAGTGATAGACTTTTGCGTTTGTAGGGCTCGCCCAAAAATGAAGTGCTTTCTGACTTCCTTCTTAAGGGACACTATACAGCCTCCCAGCATTCAACACACACCTGAGTTATGTAACGCAATCGACTTTTATTGCTAGTTTGTATATAAACGCACAAGTATGTTTATATGTGTATTTATATCTTGTCTTATCTTTTTACTCTGTTAAATGCTTTATTTGAACATATCAGATCTTTTATTGCACTTATGTTTTATCTGGATGCTTTTATGTTTTATGTGATATTTGCCAGTTTTATACTGCTCCTGTAATTTTTACAGTTTAAATGGAAAATAAACTTTGAAAACTTTAAACTTGAATTCAACAAAACATTATGATGGATCCTCCCAAAATGAACTAAACTCTTGTATATGGGACATTTTATACCAACCTACATCCATGGATGAGTCATTTAGTCTGATGGACTATTGCCCATAAATGGTGATTTATATAAAAATGCAGGTCATTAAATGTATACTTTAGAACTAACACATAACATATATCTAAATAAAATGATGGATGACAGAGTCACTCCCCAAAATTAGGACTTTATATGCATCAGTTTAATTGTTAAATCAGATTAACAGCAGTAGATAGTTGCCAGTGAAGTGAATGAACATTTTTAAGTGTTTGAGTACATCGAACCTGATAATAAAAGTTAAATAATGGAACTTTATTGAAATTCAAATATATTCATGACATATGGTCACATTAGCAACATTGAGTGTCATTATTAAGTGTTGAGTCACAAGCTGCTCGGTGTATAGGAGGACCACACATAAATGCCATGTATAGAAGAGGTGACCAAACACTCCCATCCAAATATTAAACACTTGTTAATAACTTTTCCGGCCCTGCAGCAGAGCCTCTGTCATGATGGATAAAAAGGTCTGAAAAGGACTTGTCTTTATGCTAAGCCTTAAACTGGCGTGATTGGACTGAGTGACAAAGAGAAGCTTTTGTTAAAAAAAAAAAGAGAGTGGGGGGGTTGATTTATCCAACACTTTAAGGGACCCTAATGAATAATTCAGTGTTATCATTCAACTTGATGCTCGATTATTATGTTTTTCTTCTTTCTTCACACGTGAGGGACCCCGGCAGATAGGGGGTATCATGCAGGGGCACATAGGGGGAAGTAATGCGCGCACAAGGACAAAACAAGAGGGCTGCAGCGCAGTCACTCCGCTGTCAGCTTGATAAATATAATGTGTCACCAATTAAAAACTCATTGCCATTCTTTAATTCAGCCAAGGCCTTGTTAACCGCTGCCTGGCAGGGAGGCGGCCAGAGTAGCCACGGCCTCTGCGACCAGCACCACCATAATAGAGGCCCCTGCTTTCCCATCCTTTTAAAACCATGGCCCTTCCCATTGGCATGTAAATAAGACATTCATTCGGCAGCACTTTTCCGATAGAAAAAATGACCATCGATGTCTTTGATTTTCATCTTTTTTTTCCCCTGGGAAAACAAAGAATTCTATAGTTTCAGATTTTTATTCAAAAAAACCCTTTTTGGGCCTTTCTTTAGGAGCATTCTCATGGTAATCATGTTGATTCAACTTTGTGCAACGTGGCTATACAACGCATATGAACCCTAGCAGGAGTCCATTACAGAAATACCATTTAGCAAGCTGTTTCTGTGAGAAAGTCAAACGTTTAAGGGGCTTTTTTGTGCTGGTCGGGGACAAGGGTCCCAGAGGAGCAGCAGGAGTCCTTTGGAAACTTCAGTGAATCTAAAGGCCTCTCAGGTCTGAGATACTTCCCAGCTGAAGTCAAAAGTGTTGAAAATGCAGAAAAGCAGGTTTTCTTAAACAATGTCTAACTCCCTGTCAACCATGACTGCTGCGCTATTTAGCGACTTTCCCCTCTGACACTGGATAAGTGGATATCACTAACCCTTCCAAACATATCTACCCACACACAAATACAAGTGTTTTTCATTTTAAAACAATTCCATAAAACATGAGACAAATACTTTTGCTGTACTGGAATATACAAATGCAGCTGTTTTCTGATCTTACACCGCTGTGGTCAAGGTTTGGTTAGATTTAGGCACAAAAACAACTTGGTTAGGGTTAGGGGAAGATCATGGTTTGGGTTAAAATGACTTCTTCATTCAAGTTTGGGGACCGTCATCAACATGGTTAAAATAATAACCACTTGGTTAAAGTTAACAAACGATTATGGTCATGGTTAACTGTTGACTGTCAGTAGGAAACTGGAAACAAACAGCGGTTCCATGTTAAAGTCCAACGTTTTGTTGTTGTCACTCTATAATAATGTCACCTGACTTCCTTCTTTGCTCTCGGCGGACAAGAGCCATAATTCCTACAGCCGCTAGAGGGCTTTGTCACTTGAACTTTGAAA
This sequence comes from Oplegnathus fasciatus, assembly GCA_003416845.1. NCBI lineage: Eukaryota > Metazoa > Chordata > Actinopteri > Centrarchiformes > Oplegnathidae > Oplegnathus > Oplegnathus fasciatus. The sequence continues at coordinate 1,944,399 of NTHP01000005.1, read as the reverse complement.
ATTAGTTGTGTTTAGGAATTTGCTGAAAAGACTGATGCTGTCTTTTTTCTTGGGAGGACAGTCTCGCAGCAAAACATAGCTGAAGTTGAACACTGATAGATTGTATATGTTAAATTTAAATGACTTAATTTAGGTTAACAATGTTAACAACAAAGTTTATGGATAGCTGATCCTGAGGTGTGTGGCAAGACACATAAGAGTATCAGTTGAGCTTTGAGGCTTTACAGCTTTAGAGATCACAAAGAGAGAGTCTGATTCTCTTTCCAGGTGTCTACACTGTTTGTTGAGTCAATCGTTGAGTCAGATTTCCTTCTCCCACACACCTTTTGTATGACACACTGTCCTCAGCAGTGGGAAAGAAGCCAGATTTGGAAACATTTCTAAGTGCTGAATTGTAGGAATTCAGAGGTCATGCTACTTATAATTCCCAATCTTTCAATGTCCCTCATCAAGCCTATTTGAACAGTAATGGTGGAATGCAAAATATTCCATTCGACACTAAATGAGCCGGGTCATCCTGGACACATTAAAGCCCAGAGTAGAGTAGAATATAAAAAGAATGAAGTATGAACATCTGAATGAGCTCAAGTCTCCCTCTTCAGCTCCCTGCAACCCACCACCGACCCCCCCTCTTCCTCCTCTCTGCCCGCTCATTATCCCTGTCACACGGGACCAGGGCCCACTTGGCACAGCCTTGTGGACTTAATTGAATTAGACATACCCGCTTGTTTAGGCATTGTGTGGTGGCATGAGAATCTCCCAGCCATCTCCATGAAGGCAGAAGAAAAGAGAGGCATCGGCAACACTTGTCGGAAGATCTGAGGGTTGGAGATTCTCAGGGATGGAAGGGCCGCCGCGAAACGAAGGACCACCAGTCTCCCATTGTGCCCCGGCTCAGTGCCAAGTTCAGAGTGGGCCTCGTCCAGGGGTGTCACTTCATTTGACCCCGAGGTGTGGCAAAATCCCGGCATCTAACGAGCTCTGAAACCCTCTTGGAAAAGTTACTGCTGATGTATTATTCAAAAACTGGAAAATGCATCGGCCAAAACAGTGACGTAACATACACGAGACTGAACGTGATTGACAGGCATCATGTTGATAGCTTGCTTTTCAATAAAATTGTTTTTTTAATTTGCTAGCCAGCTTCATTAATCACTGTTTGTCTAGCTTTCACCGAGAGGCTCAGCAAAAAAAAGCTAAATTTGCTGGATGATAACGCTAATGATTAGTGAACTAGACAGAATATTATACAGTGAATAAGATGTGTTGCCACACTTCATTATTGACGTGATAGTTTCCATCACAACTCTCATTTCACTGAATCGATGCGCTAATGTTTCAGCAAGACATGTTGACCCGAGTTTCCCCCAACGTCAGTCACATTCCCGTTTTGCCAGACGGGCTTCATGTTTGTTGATATTAGTGGACTCCACTTACTACAGCGGTATGATCAATAAACGGATCAAAAGGATGGCGAAATAACTACATCGTGATGCCGATTTTTAAAAAGTCTGAATTCATGCTTTGTCAGGTCCGTCAGCAAGACGACAAGCAAACAACCTTTAAAATGCTTGTTTTCTGAACGGAGTTCGGATTGATCAGGGCTATGTTATGCTAACATTGTAGCTCCTCCATCAACACTCAAAATGATGTCATTTAATACAAAAAAAAAATACATAAATACAGCAGCGACATTATTGTTTATCCACATAGATATCTGCATATTGTGTAACTTTAAAATTATATCTGTAGAAATATGAAGTAGTACCACAGAGCTAATGTTAGCTAGTGTTGCACACTGTTGATGCTGAAGCGCGGCAAGGCACCTGGGAGCGCGCATAAACGTCACATATCTTGAACTTTCTTGGAAAAAACACCCCGAGTCCTTTACATAGAAATCAGTCCACAGGCTATTATAGGTAACCGAGAAAGTTGGGGAAGGTCTCATTTTTTATTTTATGTTACAGTCTGTTCACACATTGGCAATAAAAAATGATTAATACATGTAAATTGTTACATATAGTACTTTTAAGATTCTCTCTGTTAAAGTTCTCTGAAGTTTTGGTCTCACTCAGGATCAGTGAGTAAGTCGAGATGAACGTGAGTGACAGATGTTAACCAAATAGGGGGGGCCAATCTCAGGGTCTGGCTCACTTTTTAACTGTGAAAAATCCCAAGCATAAAGACATGCACCACAAAGACAAATTAGGATAAATTAAAGAGGACTGCAATCATCCCAAGGGATTTGGAGATGCAACATTTTTTGTTTTATTGATTTGGGCTCCATATTTAGTTTACAAAAAACTAAACCTGCATGCATATGTTTCCCGAAATTTTCAGGTCACTAAAACATAGCATTTGCAGTGCAATAGTCCATATCAGCCATCTGTTGTGGTGCTTGCAGGCTTTTTTGACACCAGCAACAGCACTCACTGTGCCAGCTTAACCCTCTGACTTCTGCCTTTTTCAGCCACAGTCTACGAGCTGACTTTAAAGTCAAGAGTCAGTCACTTTGTGATCAGAGATTTTTTTTTCTCTCTTTCTTTTTTTGCTTCAAAATGGAAAGAAACCTCTTCTAATGTGATTGCCCTTTTGCATTAATCCAGACAGAGTCTAAATGGAGGTGCTACAAGGGGATGCCTAGGTGCTGTCACTACATAACGTCACCTCCCTAACCCCAGGGGTCAGGGCCAGATTGACACCATAACCCACAGGCCTGATCCTCCTTCAGCCTCTTTAGAGGTGCACCCGGCCGGCAGTAATACGGCCCGCACTTTATTCATTTGGAGATCAGCCAAGCTGAAAAGATAAGCTCTGAATAATTGGAGCCCACGGACCACGGAGAATCTGATGGGATCTTCGGGTCTTTAACTTTTTCTCCCTCTCTCTATGCCCTCCTATAACTGGAGGACACCCCTTGTTAGATTCAGGCAGCCAGATGGGCGAGAGAGGAGTGGGATGATCTGTGGTACTTTAGAGAGAGGGATGACACTGGCTATAGGGACCTGTCACTCACTTGCAGGGGGAGTGAATGTGGAGCTTAATGAATCCTCCACAGCCACCAGTGGACAAGACGCAGTTCTGTGTGGACACCAGACAGCCAGACAGTACACCATCCTGTCTCCATTTCAGTCTTTCTCTTTGCCTCTCTCATGGCTTTATGGCCTCTTTCATTCTGGCAAAGTCTAAGAAACACTATTTTGTGTAGTTCCTAAGCAGTTAATTTTATGTTCAGTGAGCTGACTGCAATTCTGCCGTTACTTGATGGCTTTTATTTTGAAAGGATAACATTTCAAACCAAATATCAAGGGAAAAGTCTTCATTTTAAAAGATGTTCATTTAAAAACAATAACAAAATGATTTTTACACAAGGTGGTCCTGGGTGGCATACAGGCATACTGTTGAGCTGCTGCGCCACATAAACATCCCATTGAGACTCGAGATAACTCGTTAATAGAGCAGTCAAATCTCTCTGGGAGGTGGGACACTGGAAACAATAACACATGAAAATGAGACGGTTTGCTACTGTGGCTGCTGTAGTTAATCATCCCTCTGTCAAATTAGCATCCCCCCTGCCCTGCATGGAAGACACCACAGAAGAGAGACAGGGCATCGTTAGCTGCACTGTGCAACAAAGGGCTAGCAATGGGGAGGCTGCAGCTATACTGGTAATGTCAGGTCCCAGGTCAGCTTGGTCCAGAGCCAGTGGAAGATCATGCTGCGCTCTGCCTGTACGGTGTTGTCATAACAGAGCAGTTTTACTGTATGAGGCCAGAGGAAAGACAAGACCGGCTGCAGCCTCCTGAAGACAGACGGAACAACAGGACCACACACTCATTCCTCATTAACATCAGCAGCAGTTTTGTTCGTTTTTTTCCTTCCCTTTCACATGTTCTGACATGGACCTACTAGGGGTAGCAGAAGAAGTGTAGTGTATCTTAAATTACTCTGCCAGAGGGGCTGGGAAAGTTACTTCCAAAATGTAATCGGTTGCAGCTTACACATTACTTCTTTGTATCAGCTTCGTGAAGTTATCAATCCATTATTATCAAATGAATTGTGACAACTTGGCATATATAATCCCAGTAAGTCAAATATCAAAGTAATCCCTTGTTTCTCAATAACACTGCAACTCCTCAACTTGTTTTTCTACAACACTGATGGCCCATTATTGCACATAATTACAGTTGTCTACTGATATGAATTATAGTTCTTTTTTTGTTCTTGCCCTGTGTCTTACGGCTATATGTATTAAATAGTAATTACAGCATTCAGGAATCCGCCCCTCCTACAGTAATGATTGTTAATATGATAATAAAACATCAGTGAAGTAGTCTGAATGTGTGTGTTGACAAGGTGTGCAGTAATCAGTGGCAGGGTTCATTCTGGAGACTTACCCTCCAGTCGTTTTCCCCCTTTGTTGGCCTGTACTTTGACAGAGGCCAGGCATTGTGAAACATAATAATCCTGATTATTACAATAACATCAGACACTGCACGTGACCTCCAGCTGAATCGAATGGCATGACACGCTCGGACAAATCTCCAGCCATCAAGTCAAGCAAAATATTTTCTCTGCCCAATCACAAGGGCACATTGCTTCCTGTCCCGGAGACAATGTCACCCAGTGGCTCCTTGTTTTCCATAAACCTTGTTTCCTGTGTTACAGGGCTTTTTTTTTTATGGAGAAAAAATAATACATTCCCACAAAAAGCACTCACTCATGCCATGTTTACAATATCTGAAACAGAATTAGTTCTCAGCAGAGAACATTGGTGTAACTTGAAGAGGAAATTTGATTATTGGAAATTTGACAAACAGCCCAGATCATCTGTGGCCCAGGCAGAGACATATTGATAAAAAGAGATCAGTATTTACTGCTTGTTCATCACTAGGGGATACGTGTAATATACAACTGGCCTGCCATAAATATACTGTCGATATTGGAATGGGATCTACTGCTAAATTGCTAAATTATGAAGAAACAGACAAAATAGAAATACTATTAATTGTACACCACTGTTATTCAACAGTGTTTTACTGGGTCTGATGATTTGATTATCTTGTGTGAACATTTTATTACTAAGATCGTCGCAGATAAAATGATTTTCCTATTGACTCCTCTTTAACAATTCACAAGTTTTTTAAAGTGTCCTTTATCTCCTTTAACCATCAGACTTGGAGTGAGTAATGAATAGACTATGTGCAGACAGCTGAAGTGGTCCAATATTATAAATCAATGATGGTTTGTAATTCTCTTCATTTAAACAAAGGCCAAACGAATAAAAACCCATTAAGATGACATGTGAATTGGCAAACAAACTGTTTAATTTGTGTCTGCTGTGTGAAGGGGGCTTTCTGTCCGTGGGCCTGGGGGCAGCCCAAATTTACATCTGATTGGAGTTTAATGGCCCATGGCCGCTTTTACTGCACAGTCACTATGGCGACCAAGCTTTTCTCAAGATTTTCAACAGACTAAAATGTCCTTTTTTTGTTCATTTGAAATGTGTCATGCGAGCCAAATGGGGCTGGGGCTTGTATGTATCAATTTGTTTCTGTTGCGGGGCCCACACTAGCCCTGCAATGAATATATGGGCCATTGAATCCCTACACACAATGGCCACAGCTGATGCGGTTGCCACAGAGACACGCCCACACAAAGGGTCGGAATGATGACATATGGTCCAAACCTGCCCAGTCGGTGGACCCCCAATAGGCTGACTGCATTGACGGACAAAACCCCACGTTAGCCATTTATCCGTGCCTACTCATTTCATGGTAAGATAAACTTTTTATAAAGTTTCCACAGCCCATGCACAAGAAGTAAACGGCTGGTGAAAAAGCCACCATGTAAAGTGGGGGGAATTCATCATTAAGTGATTAACAAAGACTTCTTTACCACCTGCTTCTACATTAATACGGACATTAAAGGCCCCTCTTTTTGTTTAAGGTGAAAGAGAAGAGATGGAGGAAAAAAGCATTAACTTAAAGACATAATAGAATGAAGCATATGTCAATACTTTCAAAATCAACTGGCTCAAAACTTTTCATATGTATTTGGCTTTATTTCTGTTGCTGCTGGATATATTGTACTACTCCCTTTGTAAGGAATTTGTTTCTGCTCATGCATGTTTTTTAGGTTTATTATATGAAATACTTGTATTCTAATTCAGTCAGATACAGAATTTAGAACATTTGAAATGATAAATAAGTTGTTAGTTAATTTTTTCAAGACTTTCCTGTTTCTACCAGAAGTGTGAACTGTCCACCTTGAAAGTAATTATTTATTGGAATCTTGTACTTTTATATGGGAAAAAATAATAATCATGTATGGTATGTTATAAACTGTATAGTTTATATTCTTATGTGTACACTGTACAATGTTTGTGCGTTTTGTCTTACATTTTTAAGGTCACTTTCTTGCAGAGTTCATACAAGCTTATTACATGCTCTGGGTAACCCAGGGGCTACTTTTACTATTTTACAACTTAGATTATTTATGGTTTCCTATATGGGTTTCTGGGTTGTTGTTTTTTGCCAAATTGATGACATGTCAATGATGATCTAATGAGGACCCGGTGGTTCTAAGATAAAACATCAAGATAATCAGCACTGTGATATCAACACAGGCCTGCCAGTTGTTTGAGGGGAGAGCCCTCAGAGAACAGGAGTGTGGGTAGAGGAGGCCTAATTCCATTAGGAAAGATAAGCAGTGTGTGAACAAGACATTTAAGAGTGACCTGTTTCATTACTCACCACTGAAATATGTGATGATGTCATTACTGGCTTTGTATGGTGGGAGGGCTGTATGGGGTCAACCATTCACTTAAGGCAGTGCAGATGCTCTACTTTTAACTAGCACTATAGAAACATGGAAGTGATTCCTCTCATTTCAGGCATTAAGGCAATCACATTTGTATAAAGGTATGAAGCCAATTGAGAGCTCACTATTAACAGTAACCAAAAAATGAATCCCAAACAATTTTGTTTATCATTTGAGTAATTTTGTCATTTAAGTAATTCACTGAGCAAAACTGTCAAACATTCTCTGTCTCCAGCTTCTCAAATGTAAGAATTTTCTTTGATATTGTTGTAAATTGACTATTTTTTGGTTTTGGACTGTTGGACACACAAAACAAACACTTTGAGGACGCCATCCTGAGCTCAGGGAAACATTTTATAGATTAATAATAAGTTAGCAGTAATTGAAAAATAGTCAACAGATCAACAGATGATGAAAAGGATTGTCAGTCACAGCCTTAAATTCTGATGTTTGTACTATAAAGTTCAATTCATTCTCTTTAATATTTTTACTAGCCGCGCTGGTGGCATGGCTCTCAGAATGGCAATGTCGGCCTGCGGTCTGTTGGTTGGTTGGTTCACCACTTTGGTCCAGACTGAAATGAAGCCCATTGGCTTTGGTGGTCCCCTGACTTTTCCTCTAGTGCCACCATGAGGTTGACATTTGTGGTTTTGAGTGAAATGTCTTGAAAATGTTTGAATAGGTTGCCATGAACTTTGGTATAAAGATTCATCCCCCTCAGAACAAACTGAAATAACTTTGGTAATCCCTTAACTTTACATCTAGCACCATATTTGGGTCAATGTTTTATTTGTCCAATACTTGTTTAGCAAATGGTAGCATGCTAACGCACTAAACTAAGATGGTGAACTACTGCCTACCTGCTAAACATCCGCATGTAAGCATGTCATTCTCAGCATGTTAGCATGCTGACGTTAGCATTTTACGGAGCCCCGGAGTGGCCATAGAGAGTGTTAATTGAGCGCTCGAAATGCTATTGCGTGCGCATGACATGCGCATGAGATACCACGTTTTGATTCATTCGTGCGCACAAGATAAGTGTATATACAGAGAGCCAGCACAACAGACCAGCCTTTCTCCCTGAAGCATGAAGTGCACTGCACCTGCTTCAAGAATCAAGTACCTTTTCCAAACAATAATCCCTTGCAAAGCAAGTGTTGTCAACATGTCTTGATAACTCATCCACAAGCTAAAGTAAAGCTTAATTAAAGAGTCTCTATCCATAGCTATCACTGCAGACAAGTGCCTTAAGCAGGTGACTTGGCCTTGTGCACNAATCAAAATGTGGTAACAAATTGTATCTTGTGTGGACGCAATAGCATTTCGGGCTGCTAGAGTGGCTGTAGACTCTTCGTTTTAGCAGATAATCAATTTATAGATGTTCCTCCTGATGAAAAAATTCAGAGCACAGAGTAAGTGATTTACTCTGGAGAATGCCACAAACCATACCAACACACACACACACACACACACATTCATATATATACAAGATAGGTCAAGCCAAAGTGTCACTTGATGTCAGCTAAGG
>NTHP01000005.1:1903261-1936028 GCA_003416845.1 Oplegnathus fasciatus | reverse complement strand
GACGGGTTCTGAGTGAGACCCGGAAGGAGATCTCACTTGGTTTGAGTCAGAGGTGACAGGTCCTTCTGGATATGACCTGTCTATTCCCTGATTTCACCCCAGCCATCCGCCTGGCTGTCCCCTGCATGGACGCCTCCATTGACCGCTGTCAAAGAGAGGGACCTGGAGGAGAACATTACCCTGGGAGGTCAGAGACCCCCAGGTGACCCGGTGAATCCCCCTTGAAACACTTCAGCGGACAAGCAGTGTCCAGACCAGACCTGTTTTCAACTGACACTCTGCAGTCCAATCTGGAGCTGTCAAACCGGAAACAGTGAGTAAACACACTGTGAAATTTCAAATGAAATACAAGCTGAGCATCCGTCTCAATCAACGAGGCTTTTGAGTATGATGAGGCTCCAATCTTATCTGAGCATTTCCCTCAATGATCCTGATCCTGCTTCTGTATGACATGGATATGATTTTGCACAGAAACGTACTGCACGGCTCCCAACACACACACACACACACACACACACACACACACACATCCTCTTTGTGATCATATTAGCAGACACAGATTCCCACACGTGCACGGGTGTACAGACCCCACCCTTACACCCCACACTGCACAGCATTATGCAGAGATCTAAAAATACCCGCGAGGGAGGAAATCCCCACATTCCGCAGCAATGGACCTGCACTACAAAGACATCCAAACAATAAGCCTCTCCCGACTCGGAATCATCCCAGACAATATAGGAAGACTGAGGCATCAGAGAGTTGTTTTCCCGGATAGACTGTTGTGTCTAGGAGTGGAAACCTCTGACCGTCGCCGCTGACTCATGGCAACTGTCCATATGTGAAAGAATGGGCTGCACCATGAGATAAACACTTGTGTGGAAACCAACCTGTGTCCACAATGGCACAGAAGTATCCATAGACTGGCAAAAGATGGTAAAGGCATGAAAGCCAGAGGCAGTAAGAGGTGTTTTTTTTTGCGGCTAAAAGGTCACACCTCTCATCAAGCTTTGTTTTAATAAACGGAAACCAACTTGAACGCGAAAGCCTGTGGTTAATTCATGAGTCAGCTTCTGCAGATTCATTTTGTTGCATCAAACAATGGTCATGCTCACAAGCACACCAAAAATCTGACTATAATGTGATGAAGCAGAGTTCATATAAATACTAAGCTGATAATATCAGTGTTTAATGTTTCAATTATTAATGCTTTGTTCAGATGGATTCACATGGTAAGTACTTTGATTTGTGTTTTGTGATCAGAGTTACATTTATAAAGAGTGGTCAAGTCGTGCATCTGTCCATCCAACAATGTCTCCTTAGCTGCAACAGCAAATATGTTTGGGAGAAACATAATACCACCCGGATTATATTTTTATATGAACATAATGACAAATACTGACGCTAAACGTATCAGCAAAACGTTCACTGTCAATGTTTTTCATTTGTTTTCCTGCAATATTCGCTTTGGCAATACAAAATCTGCTCGAGCAACGAAACCCAGATCTTTCCCTAAATTCAACCCAAGTGTTTTTGTTGCCTAAACCTAACTACTACTACTACTGCTGTGCAGGACTCAGGCAGCTAACCCTGCCCACCATCCACACCAACCACCACCCTGTCAACTTCAGTACAAAAATGTAGAACTCCTTACACATGACATTTTTTTTGCCAGAGAACATAATCCAACTCCAATTACTTTTCCTTGCAAAACGGAATTGGGAAAGCAAATTAGTATGTTTCTGTCTGGCAGACAGGGTTAGTCTGCCTATTTTTAAGCAGATGGGAAGGCTAGCATCGGCCAACATCGTAGTTGGCATTTGGTCCACCAATTTTGAAGAAAAGACAGACTTTACAACTGATATCTGTTGCAGGAGACGTCACATTTTTAGAGTCTGCGTCATCGAAACGAAAGCTGCAGATCAGATCTCTCTCTCTCTTTCTCTCTCTCTCTGTGGCTAACTTCATCATCTGTGGGCACAACAAGGCTGAGGTCACATTCTCAGAAACAGAGATCCTTCATATAGACAATGGGGTTTAATGACTCGCAAGACTTTTATTTGCTGACAGCTTGATGGGCGCTGCCATTGTCAGACCCAAGGGATCAAGGTAATAATACAAGCAATTAATTTGCAGTTAGCTTTGTTGGGGAAATTCTGCTCCTTGTATGCTAGTATATGAAGGATGTAGGCTTTTTAAAACAGCTACGAAAACAGTATCAGAAGCATCTGATAAATCAAATGTATGTAGTTCACATAATTTAAGACATACTGTATGTACTGTAATTGGTATACAGTTTACAGCTCATGCATGTGTGTACCAAGTTAAAGTTTTTGTTTCTTTTTAATGATTAACCAACATGTTCTTCTTAAAAACTGTGCAAATGTTTTAACAATACTGATTATTTTGCCCAATTTTTCAAAAATAAAAAAGTTTTTTAAGATATGCTATACTTGTTATATTAACTGTACATTCAGTATCAGACCATTCCTGCTATTTAGTACTGATTGTACTCTTCCCACTTGGAATATGAAACTCTGAACTGAATGGGGATCAAATAAGGCAATACCTTCCGCTTGACTGACAGCTTAACAAAGGCAATGGGGCAGAGTGATTTGTCAGTGGGTAAAAATCAACACAAAGAGCTATTGATTGGCAGGAGAGAAAGGGGCAGAAGACAATGAGTGCGGCTGTGGGATCTCGCCGAAGTGATCAATACTGGAGTTCTGCATGAGGGAGCCATCCCACTCTGTGTTTATACAGTCAGACACAGAGCAAAGATCAACTATTGTACAGCCGCACTGGTGCTGTCAGTCAACGCAGGGCAACACCGCAGGGGGTGGCCGGGCATCTCACACAGAAACCACACACACGCCAACACCCACACACAGACGTTAACACTCAGATTAGGCTCAGACTGTTCCCAGACTTTACAGTGGTTAGAGGAACTACAGTTCTTAGAAACAAGAGTGCTGCACCGACAGGTGTCTTTTTATCACACAGAAAACGATTAATCATTTCTTCTGAGAAACTATGCGATTGGTTCAGTCACTTCAAGCATTACTTTGAAGGGTCAGTTCACCAAAAAATACAAAAAAGCACATTTTCCTCACTGCTGTAGTGGGATCCATGCAGAGAGTTTCACATGTATTTGTTCAGATTTCAAGATGTGTGTTTGCAAGGAATTTTGCTTGTGGTGCTTAAAAATTACTTTTAAAAAACTTTTTTCCCCCCAGAATCAATGTCCCAGTTACAAGCTGTGAATATATATCAGGGACTATTTCTTTGGTAGAGAAGGGATGGGCAATGTAACAAAATTTGGTACCAAGTCATACCAGAACTAAAAATCATTATCGATTACTCACACAGGTACTTCTTTTTAAAAGAAGTATGTAGAGGAGAGACATGATTTTTGAGGTGAATGCAGCAATAGGCTTCTTATAAATACATTTTCATTACCACCGAATGATTTGCCAAACAGTAAGCATTTCTTTCTACTATTCTCTACTAATTACAAGACAGTTTTTAATGGTAAAATCTAAGGAGGTGGTGGCTGCGCACATGAAAACAATAGCTGTATAGAAGCAAAGAGTGCATGTGCCAAAAAGAGTGTTCATGTGCCCAGAACATGGTGAGATGGATCTGTTGATTATCAAGAGTATCAGGGACACTGTTTCTGGAAAGACACATTATTGTTAAATGTCATTTTTCAATGCTATGTGCATTAAAAACAACATTTTATTCACCTCCATTGTATTAGGGTGGAGGCAGAAATATCACCATCATCGCTCCTAAACATCCCAAACAAAGCAAAAGACAGGGAGACATGAGGAGAGAGTGTCGGCGAGAGACACACGGCCAGACATTCACAGAGGGAGGGATTCCTTCATGAATGGGCTGTGACTGAGAATAACATGCTAGACAGTGCCCCATGTGTGTGTTTGGCCTGTGTTAATCTTATCACGGCTCCATGTATTCATCAGGAGGCCCAGTTTCTTCAGCTCTCGAGAGCAGAACACGGCTGGAGATGAGTGGTCGTGCTGGACGGGTGATCCATCCCGGAGTGATCACCACCGGCAGACAGAAAGACACAAGCAGAGCCACAAGGCGGGCTGCAGAGACACTGTTTACCTTCTGTCAGTCCATTGCTAAGTACCACTAAAAAGCTGTTTGTTATAAAGATAAGAGTGTGACAGTGGGGTGACTGATGTGTGCAGGGGAGTTTGAAAGTGTTGATAGATTATGTGTTTTAAAAATGTCCTGTTATGCTGGTCGTAATATTTAAACTAACACACGATTTCTCAACTATATTTTTCTTTGATTTGGACATGATAATGCAGAAGTTGCATTAACCCCTTGTGCACAGTCTACAATAGCTGAACTAGATCTGTCAACTGTAATATCAAATTGCTGATGGGTCAATTAAACTATCCCAAATTTGCTGTGAAGAAATGCTGTGAAGTACCTCTGCCGCTTAAACAGATTAAGATTTACTGTCAAAACTGAATTCTATAATTGTGATGCTAGTTCTCAAGGGAGCTCAGCCGCTATAGATGTAAAAGCTTCATCTAGGTAGACATTTTACTTGAGTGTTATGTCCCAAAGGGATTTTATAGGGAAATTATAGCTACTTGAGCAGTGCAGTTACCATATCTTGTTTGAATGACGTTTGACTAATGTCCTCAGGGAGTTGGGCATTAAGAAACCATTTGTTTCGTGTGTGTGTGTGTGTGTACCCAGCTGCATTCTCGGCTCTCTTTGCCCATTCTCTGGGTGCATTTGTTTGGAGTGAGCCCATCCACTTATTGACACTTGTCTCCCCTGCCTCTTGCATGACAATCCAGGCAATAAAACCACGAGTGGAGCACACACTGTTCAACAGTTACCATAAGAAAAACAAGGGCAAAGAGGATGAGTGTTTACCTTCCCAGGGCATGAAAAGAGGCAGAGAGGGAAGAAGAAAGAAAAAGAAAAAAAAAAGACAAGAGCTCATCTCATAACTCCAGCTCCCCTACCACACGCAGTGCAAGGACACATTGACACACATGACACTCATCGCCTACACTACGTTTTCAGTGTCTGCTTTGCATTTTCCGTCAAAATCCATATGTAGGAAAACCTCACCATAAAGAAAGGAAAAAAACAAGCTGATCCACTGACATGGTGAGGGAAGGAAGAGCTCGACATTTTAAAAAGGTGATGGCACCTTTTCAAATCCTGGTCCCATCTGCTTTAAGGATTTGCCCCAATGTCCACAAACAGAGACACACACAAAGGATAGCCCATGTGAGATGGGACCAGACACCAGGACATCCTGTTTAGGGGACAATGCCCCCTGCTCTACAGTGCTAAAGTGATAATGCTCTTGCAGCAGTGCGCCTTTCACCACCTAGCTTCAGCCAGGGTCCAGAGAGGACCACAGGTCTCAGCACCGTGGGATAGCCGGTCAGGAAATAAAGCTTTTCAACACCTCCCAGAGTAGAATATCCTTCTGTCAAATATGCTTGTATTTCATTCGCTAAATATATACACAGGGACTGAGAGTTTCCTTGATCTTCCGGTAATAATAGTAATGATGGGAAAATGTGGAGAATGCCAACTTTGCCTTTTTTGTAATACAAAGAGAGATTTGAAAGTCAATTTGACATTTGCTGTAATGCAAATTATTACACATCCAGCCCTGGAACAAAACCTTGTAGTAATTAAAACATGAGCAAGACAGGGAGACAGACATGCTCCATTTAAGTTTTGCTTGAAAGAAGATACAAACGCTGTAACAGTTTGGAGTTAAAAACAGTTTTTAGAATTACTGGGAGCCATTTTTTAAAAACATTTGACAGAAGCTAACAGTTTCCCCCCGCTTCCAGTCTTTGTGCTAAGCTAGGCTAAAAAAAACATTTTGGACCTAGCTCTGTATTAAACACACAGACATTAAAATTACATCAGTCTTTTCAGTAAGAGAGCAAGTAAGTAATTTTCCCTCTGAAAACCTGTGATTTGAGTATGTCAAATTCACCGCTGGTAGGCTTGAAAGGTGGCTCGTAAAATGTGTAACTTGCTTCTTTGCAGCAGACGGCAGTTAGAGCAGCTAACGTCACAACACTCTTAACAACAGCCAGAAGAAAAGTGCCGCATAGTCCTCTAGACTACTTGTATTTTTCCCCAAATATGCCAAAATATAGCTAAAATACAGCCCCTATTTGTTGCTAGCATGGTTGTGTACCTCTGTTGCCTGCATCTGTTAGTTGCTTATGTTACATAGATGGTCACAAATGACAGTATATAGCCATGTTTCATGTCACACAGATGGACACAAATCCTATGTATGTATTTCTTCTTTTGTTATCTCTGGCTAAGTCTGTTTTTCTTTTTATCTGCTGTACTCATGTCTCTCTTGCAAAAGAGAATTTGATCTCAATGAGTTTACCTGATTAAATAAAGATTATAGCTACAGTATGCATGAGCAATGTGAAAAGCCTCTATGGGCATTTTTTATACTTTTCTTTTGCTGTGAAAGTGGAATCCATTGTAATTGTTTTAAATCAAAGATGACTTTTCAAGCCTACAGAGTTGAGTGTTTCAGAAAACATAGGTTTTCAATAGAGTATTACAAATGGAATCCTTTGTTAGCGAATCAGCTGATAGACCTTTCCATGGCGGGCCTTGTCACATGTCATACCAGGAAACCCACATGTGTAACCAATATTAGTAATACCAGAAGCATTGCATTTAGATTAGCCAGTTCCAAGGCCCTGATATTGTGTATGATGGCTTAAGGGGGCAGACCCTACATTAACGTTACTAATTACACCCGAGCTTTGCCTGCTGCGACTAGTCAAAATGACAAAAAGAGGTATATAAAAACTTGAAAATTGATCATCTCAATATGCCTCCTCCCTTAAAAGAGATTGATAGGCTATTATTGGCCAACAACACGGGCCTTTAGTGGCAGTAATAAATATATTATATTTATCTTGCAGGATCCATCAGTGAAATAGGTCAAAGGCTCTTTCTCACACTGTCACCCAACCACACAATGCAAATGTGTACATTTAAATACCCTGCTTTCACCCACCACTCATACAAACACACATACACACATAGAAGGAGAGGAAGGAAAGGAAGAGGATGAAATACCCTCTCACACAAACAACAGACGCAGACGGTGGCATCTTGAAAAGACATATGAGTCAGATCACTCTACATGATGTTCTCAAGTGTCAAACTGGGGACAAGTCTGGGCATGTGGTGAGACACAGGGTGAGTCACACGCGTGCACACACACACACACACACACACACACACACACACACACACACACCTGAATGCAGTCCGGGGAGGTTTCATACACTAGGTGGTGATGTTAAGTTATCTACTTAAATTGATGTAAATATTTATGTATTAGCCTACATAATCTATTTTGATCATTTCAAATAATTTTTCCTGTGTCACAACTGGACTGCCATAGAATATTTCTACGTTCATAACATCCCTCCTTGTATTTTGTTTTACACTAATTGATTTGTTTGATCCAAAAATAAAGTATTTATTTATCAAATGGATATACTGTATGTCATGTCCTGTATAATTTACTTAAAAAATTCATATTTATAGGTGTAAAATACAGTACCAGTCTAGTTAATCACCTTTAACAGTAATAACAATTATTTCTTTATCATTACACTGAGCGGTGTCAAGTCTATTATATTTATATAGCCCAAAATCACAGATTTACCCTAAAGCGTTCCTTACTGTGTTACTTACATCTTATCTCCACTGTCCGTGGGAAAATTGTTTTAATGCTCTCTTTACCCATGGGCCACAACATCATCATTGCATCTCTAAGCTGTTTCATTTTCACATCTCCAACATTAGGACACCATTAGTTAAGTATTTACCTCTAAGACTAGTGCTGCTGAACTAAAATAGAGCAACAGCTGCCAAAGCTGCAGGGGAAAAACAGGGATGACCCCTCAATAGATAAATAAAAAGTGTCTACATTTAAGGGCAAGGCTCCTTCAAGGCCACCTAGGAGTCTGCAGGATGACCCCTAGCCCTGTCAGGAGGACCCTTTACTTTCTCTTGTGGAATCTGCACCAGTTGCAAAGGCTATAAGCCACAGGCCTCATGCCCTGAAACTGGAGAAGCTGCTGAAAAGCCAAACCTGGCCGCAGAAATACGTTCTGTAGACAAGCGGGGAGGATCAACGGAGCCCACGCGGCACCCGGGCCCTGTGATATTTGATCAGGCTTGACGCGTCCCATTGCGTCTGCCCACCCTGCCTCACCTCCTCCGTCTGCACACACCCAACGCCTCACACCCAGTCCCAGGGATAAGTGGTCCCTTGCTATAAATACCGAGACAGGATGGAAGCTCGGAGGGAGCCAAAAAAGAGTGGGAGGTGGGAGGAGGAAGGCGAGTATGGCTAAAACATAAAAAAGTGAACACCTGTTAATAAGGTGTCGAGGAGTCAAATGCGAGGCGACACTAAAAAAATAAGTTCATAATCTCCCAACTTAATCTCCAGTATGGCTGCTTCCATCATTTGCCCCAACGCCCTTCAAAACAAACACCTGCACACATGTCACTGTTGGATCACACACTTAAAGGAACCGCTTTGTACCTTCCTGAGTTTCAACACCTTCTTTTTATCGTGTCCCCACCCCTCTCAGCCTGCCTGTCTGTCTCCTCATCCTTATCCGCCTCTCCCTATCACCCACCCTGATTCTCAAGAAAACAGGTGCAAGGAGGAGTGTCCAGTACACACACACACACACACAGACTGACACATATAAACACTTCATGCGTGATGCCTGCTCCAGCCCCGCCTTTCCCTTACCAGAACCTGTGGCCAAAGCATGCAGAGCATTTCCTTCTGTCTTCATAGTTGCAGCGTCTTCAAATTGAGGAGCAAATATAGCCTGTCATCCATGTGAAAGTCAGAGCAGTGGAGCTCTCGAACAATCCCGGGCGCAAACAGGGTGGCCTATTTCCTATATTCATTTTCAGAATAGAGAACAACTGTCAGCGCTCCAAGCAAAAACACTCTTTGTGCCTGAGGTGATCTGCTGCTTGAGAGATATTGTGAATAATCACAAATGTATGTAGGTTTAAAGCCTTGTAAGAAGGAACTAACCAGGGAGATCACCTGATTATGTTTTTGGTTGCATTGAAAACATTCTTGGCACTTCTTGGCACATGGTTTCTTACCACAGGTTTAAAACATAATAATGTAGGCTACATTAAGGGGACTTCGCTCATAAGGCTCTATGACTTCCAAGTTTCTTTATTTTAATAAACTGAGTGAAATACTTGTAAGTTAAGTAGATTTTTTTGTATATATAATAATTGGGGTAGATCTGCCAGCCTAAAATCACAAAGAGAAACCACATGTGAGACTGACAAAACAAACTTTTGGTTAACTCCTCCATGACTTCCTTATTTCACTTCAGTTAAACTCGACAAAAGTCTGGCATGGGAAAAAACAACAACATGTTTTTCTGTTCACATGTATTCAGTGTATGTCCTGATACCCTTACTGGTCAGATGAGTAAGGAGGAGAGAGAAAGGGAGCCTCTCCTTGTGTCCTTGGAGTGTTGCAGCCCTGCGTGGAAGATGCAGCACTCAGTGTAACCGGCTATAGTAGAAGCTGCATAAAAAAAGCATTAAATGCTGCGCTAAACAAGGCCTAACGCAATAATGGCAATTGTGAATTTGGAGGGAGAAGTGATGTTAGAAGTTTGGCGGCAACGTTGTGCGCGCGTTCCCCCATTCAGTCGCTAATGAGAATGATAATTTGATGACCCCCTACCCCCTTCAATAGCGACTTCTCCCAAGGGACGTGAGGGCGCAGATCCCCGAGGGACATCCAAGCACTCTATAGGAATCCTTTTCATCACCAGATAGGGATTCCCGCCTGTTTCGTTTTATATATGGTTGATAAACTAAATGTGCTAAACACTATATATTGTTATCCCTGCACCTTGGCGAGAGGAGCAGACCAGCAATGCAGGATTAATTGATGATTCAACCAGCCCACATCTGGATATGTAGGCTACTTCTTTCAGCTATAGATAACTGAAAAATGACAGTTTATGTTCTGCTATATGTATCTGGTGTTGTAATATTTATCTTACACTGTATCCCTCTTCCTACACCAGTTTCTTTGGAACTCCTCTTAAATGTCTTTTCTGCTCAACATAATGCTGTTGCTTGGCTACCTGATGTCTTTAGCGCAAACAGAGAGAATATTTGATTTCTTTATCTCCCCTCATATTTCCCAATGCGAGTATGACCGCAGAGCAGACGCAGCAGCTTTAACCTCATTTGTTAACAGTCTACAGCGTGCTGCCATATAAAAATAGGATGGACTCAGTCAACTTCTCTTGGGAGTGCATGCTGCTGGATCCGAGTCCCCCCACGATCCCGCGTGTTTACACCGGACCAGGCTCGCTTCTTGGCGGCCACGCGCGAGTGTGTTCGCCTCCTCACCTCAGCAGAGCGGCTGCACGACCCGGGCTGCCAGCGGGGATTTACTGACTGGCGCTGTGCCCGACCACAGGCAGACTAGTTCGCTCGGTTCTCACGACCTCAGCTCCACAAAGGCATCTCTGAACTATTAACTCAGACACGAAGGCAGTAGGAACAACCACAGAACCCACACACACTGCCAACTGGTGTTTCAGTATGCCTGCTCGCTAAAGGAAGTTGCTTAAGCATCACTGGCGGTGGGGTTTCAGTATGCCGGTTACAGACGGTGTCATCTGCAGGGCACATTGGCACTCAGCAGGGTGAAAGTGAGAACGCAACTACGCGAATTAACAAGACAGTCCAACTCTTTAAGGGAGATGAATTCCAGGAGTTGCGCAAGTTATCAGTGAAAAACATCCATCACAAGTCACGTGGGCCAAGTGACAGTAAAAAATCTCACTTTTTATTTTTGTTCAAAGGATGCAAATAACTTGGCGTGTGCCCATTTATTCCCGATGTCCCTTTATTCTCCAAATAAACTTCTTTCAAACTCTTTCTTTAATCGTGCATATCAATGCATGTTGCAATAAATTGCCTCTCTTAAAGGTGGTCATATTGACACCAGTTCCTGCAAAATCCCTGAAAGACCTGAAACTATCAGAATCAGCACATTTTCTGTGGTTTAAAAGACACTGGATTGGAAGAATTAAACGTAGTTTTTGCGCTGTGGATATATTTACGCACTGGATGTGCACATAACTTAAAGTTTTCACCGCAAATATTTTGAATTGAAGAAAGCACTCGGGATGTTTATCTTGTAGTGCTGGTGGTCAGGGCTAAGGAGCACTTTTAAAACCGATTTACTTTTGGCCTGTGCCGGCCATACGCACCCACGGCGCGCCGGTGGAGTATTAAATGTTGAGGGGTTTTGACCGGCGGTCACCAGGCTGTAACCTAATCCCAAGTAAAGGGGCCCGCTGACTGCAAGTGGCTGACACACGGCCAGCGCCACGCCGCCCGACACAGAAACAAGGCCCTCAGTTCCGGACCCCACTCACTGGAGGAAGATAAGTTTACACCCAGGGATAAACAGAGACAGGGGGAGGGGATCGAGAGGGAGAGAACTTTAATACACAGAAAAGTGTTTGAAACTGTGAGGGAAAAGCACCTCACCAGATGTAGGCCACGGACTGTATATAAATAAAGGGCCAATCACTTGCCAGTGAGAGACATAGAGTGATTTTGGAGAGAAAGTCATAATGAAGTTTGAAAGTTTCAGATGTTCTATAGGTTTATTTATCTACTCCGACTTCCAGGTTTCCCCGCCATCAAACAGAAGTGAAAACTCTAACCAAGTTCCCTCGTTTTCTCCTTTATTGAGGTGTAGGCCCACTGGGAGTGGAATTGAACAATTGATACACAAAAGGAAGCGAGGATCCTTCCATATTCCTCTTTCACTGAGGCAATCTGTTAGTGACATTAACCCCTGAGCGCATTTCCCAGGCTCATGAATAGGGTTTAAGACTTCTTAAAGCTCCCGCTGCATACAGGATGAGACCCTTTTCAAACTTTTAATTACCTTTATAGCAATAGAAAAATACACCCCCATTGTCCCCTGGACCATTCTCCAGCCGGCCAGATGTAAAGAGCTCCCGCCAAACTGGTGACAAGGTGGCCACTTAAAACTTAGCAGATTCATTGATATAGGAGTTCATACTGGGAACATAATCAATGGGTTGCAGCTTCGTTCTGGTCTCAGCTATAACTGCTGTGAGTCTGTTTAAAAGTTATATTCCCTATCTTATCATCAATTCATTAATTTCACTTTTACGCATGAAATGTAACTTTTACCCATGGCCTCAGAAACTACAGAATGACCCTTTATGCTCTTAATAAAGTATAACAAAGCAATATGGACATGATAGAAACAGGCTTTAGACAAGGAACTTCATTTCTGAAATCTCGTTTATTAAAACAATGGGCCATCACCCAACTTCAGTTTTTCTTTTCAACACAAAACAACAAAGAATATAAAACACAGCTTTGGTATAACAATCAATAACAACTCTGTACAAAACTAAACCTTTTTATAAAAAGTACTTCATAACAAAAAAGTCCTATAAATCTTCCATCTGCATGTACAGCATTTATCAACGGACATCCAAATATTGGAGTAAGTCGATAAATTATTAAAAAAAATAAGGCAACTTCTGTTCCATAAAACGAAACAATACTGGGGGGTATTAAGTGGTTAGAGTTACCGTCCCGTAGCGGAAAAGTTCCAGGTTTAACTCCTGCAACAGTTGTCTGTGCAGTCAGTTAAATGTCTAAACTGGAAAAGTAATGCAAACTGGTTTCACATGAGTCTCTTGTCCCTTGAGCTACCAAGGCCGCCACACAGGCTCGTTGCCCTCCGAGCCGGTGCTGACCCCGACCGGGCTGACCGCTTGAGATCCCCCGGAGAAGGACGTCATGCCGTGGACTGGGGATGCTACAGTGGGTGCCGAGCTGCCATGCACCGGACTGGCATTGACTGCAACAGGCACTCCAGCGTTTGCATAAAGGGGGATGACAGGGGCTGTGGCGGAGGCGAAGGCCGGGTTAGGGATCAAAAAAGCGAACTGTCCATCGGTTGCGGGCACCAGCTGGAACCCACCAAAGACCTTCGGGGAGACGGCCTCGGCAGGACTGAGTTTGGAGCCCATGGCAGCACCGCTGATGGGCAGAGTGGATGGGAGCTGCACATGGAGGGGCTGAGCCAGGTGCGCCTGCTGGGACGCGGCCTGCTGCGGGTAGTTCATGGACATCATCTGGCTCATGCAGCTGGACAGGTGGTTGAGGAGCCTCGACCTCACCTCCGTGTTCACCCCCTCTGAGGTGGAGAGGAAGCGGGTGACCTCGTTCATGCACTCGTTGAATCCGGCTCTGTATTTGCTCAGGACGGTGGCATCTGCTGAGAGCGCTGCTGGGGGAAAGAAAGAAGACGGATATTAGCGACGCATTTGTGGCTTTGAGGCTCTTTCAACAGCTTCATAATGTTTTTATATTTTCTTAACTCTCTCATATTATTTAATAAACTTACCGCTCATCTGCACGCGCTGCAGGTTCCTCAAGTGCTTCACTGTCATCTCCAGGATATCTGCTTTCTCCAACTTGGAGTGTCTGGAGCTCTGCAGGACATAACATGAAAAGTTCAGTCTGCAGTCAAGGCGCATTTAAAACGAAATGATCTATGAACATAAAAGAGACGTTAAAGGCATCAAAATGATCTCAACTTACATCTTTTTTGAGTGCGTCCAGGATGAGAGTCTTGAGCTGCCCAAGGCTTTCGTTTATTCTTGCTCTCCGGCGTTTTTCCATGATCGGCTTGGATGACTGCAAAAAACATAAACAATTCTACATAAATTCCTCGTTCACCAGTCACATACATCAACTCACATCATCATAACAAACTCGCAAACTCGAGCCCTTTATAAAAAAAACGTGCTCAGTTAAGAATGCGCAATATATTTGCTTGAGAAAATAAAAATCCTTACTTTTCTATGCTCGCTGGCATTCTTCGGTTTGTCCGGTGTGTGTGATCCGTTTGCAGGGGCACCGGCAATAGGGGATGCCGTCTGCTTTTCCATAGTGTCAGCTGGCATTATTGATCAAACCGGGTGAAAAGCAAAGAAGTAAATCCTCTTTGAAAGCGCAGGGAAAATGAAAAAAAAAGGTTGAAAAACAAATCTTGAGATGCTTCAAAATTCACGTTGACCCACTGCAGAACATTTAAGAGGTGTCTGACAGTCGGGTCCCACCGAGCAGTTTGCGTTATGTCGCTTGTTATCACTGAGCTGTCATCTGAGTACGAGGGCGTGCGGTGCACCGTGCGAGGCGAGTCTCCGCTTCTGCCGCCGACACACGCCGCGGCGGTACTTATAGACGGCTCGCGTGCTCCCAGTTCGTGTGAAACCCTCTCTGCATTCTTTCCCACACTCGCCTCAGCCAATGGCAGCGAGGACTCACCCATTGGGCGCGGGGCAGACCGCTGATTGGACAACACCCCCGCGGGCCGTCAGTCACGCGCTGCTCAATCAGCCCTGCAGGGACAAACAACAAAGCGGAGTGAGCAGCAGCGGTCGGGCCGGACCGTGAAGCGATAAGGGAGGGGAATGCGCTGGATGTTTGCTTCCAACTTTGCTCCGTGCTCGTCAAAAATGTTTTACTGCTTGGTGTGTGTGTGTGTGTGTGTGTGTGTGTGTGTGTACTGGAGGAATGCAGAGTGTGTATTGACAGAGTCTTTTACAGTGCAGCCAGTAGCCTACTTTTGACGGTGTGTTGCTTATTCTAAGAACTAAAGAAATCTGTGTATTTGATAAAATAATTGATCACATTGTTTTCTGGCTGCAAATGGATTCATGCTTCTGATAAGAGAAATAATCTCGTGATCATTTTGGTATGAATGTGTGCGTGGTGCGTCCAGAATAAACTCAGAATGTTTATGTAGTTTTCTCTCCAAACTCGTATGCCCGCTCCTCAAAGTTGGAAATGCCTGCTGCGACTAATAACAACAAGGCTGATTTATTTCAAGCATAAATATTCTCTTGGCCTGAAGCGAAAACAAATACACATTTTTTGAAAATCTATTTTTAAGACTCCTCTTGCGCCTCCAAGGAGAAGACGTCTGTAATGGCACGCGAGGCGGTTTGCAGTAGCACGCACCAAGCCAATGGCATGCGGCCACTCTATGCAAATAAAGCGGGGCGCACTCTGATTGGCTGTGTGAACCTCTCTGTGTCAATCATCGCGGCGCGGGAGCAGCTCAAAGCTGAGGAGGAGGAGGAGAAGGAGAGGGGGGCACATCTGTCCGCGTGCCATTCGCGCAAAGTCTTCTCCGGTCTACGCGGAGCACGTGCCAAAACCTGCAGATTACAGCCTGGAGACCAAGGAGCATATCATGTCAAGCCTGAGAATCTGGAAACATTATTCTTTAACGAGAATAAAATAGAACAGGATAGAAAAGAATAGACACATGTAAATCATTATGTTGGATGGCATTTATGCTGAATTATATATATATATATGGGCTTCAGGATCCATCTGATTTTCGTATGCAGAAGAGGCAGCAGTTCAGCCAAATTACAAAAAACATTGTTAAGGTTTTTCAGGAAAATCATAGTAATAACACTGTATGTAAAAGTAGGCTGCAACAAAGTAATAAAGTCCCAACAATGTCAGTATTGAATCAGGACGTCTCACAGGATGTATATCTAAGAAATAAAAGCGTTGGACGCACGTGAAACCATCAAAACACACCAAGATATTTCCCCTAACATTTGATGGTCGACACGTCCTTTCTGCCAGATTTGTGTGCGTGTGTTTGACACAAGGTGCGGCAATGTTTGAAGGAGAAGAGCACCATCTAGCGATTGATTTGTAAAAGTCAACCAACTTAACATGATGGCTCCCAGGGCATTTAACAAAGTAAATCAACACGTGCTTTCGAGGTCTAAGCTTTTATAAAGTCATTTGAGTGAAGCCTACGTGCCTAATGCAATGGAGCTGGTGTTTGTGGATGTTTTACATGGGATGTAAGGATTCTCTTATCCATGCTCTGCAAATAATTTCCTTATTAACAGAAATTAATGTCCTCACAATTTAGAAGAATTCCTGTGACTTAACGATATATATATAGGCTATATGTATTTTGCTGTGGCATATAAAAGAAGCATCAGAGACTGAGCCTCTGTAGGAAAACGGGAAATTTTTCTTTTATGCGCATTGTATTAAGATGACCACAAGGTGGCACATCTGTGTTCAAATTAATGTAAAGAAACCTATTAATTAAAATTAAGAAAAATAAAGAATAATGAAAAATCTGTTATATACATATATATACAGTAGTATTTGCACACAATGAGAATGTTATCATAATCTGGTGAACTTGTTTTTCTACTTATATCTGATTAATGGTTATTAAGTCAGACACATCAAAGATCTGTCACATTTCTTATATTACCACAACAGTTAAAGTTGATGTATGAGAAAAGAAAAGGAAAAAGGAAAAAGAAGAAAATCTGAGAAAGAAGCTGCACACGGAAATAGTTGTTTATACAGTATATAATATATATTACAAAATAAATATGTGCTGTTGATGTTTTATATATACTGTAATGTTTTATATATCATGCATTTATTGCACATGTGTACAACATGCATACATACACATACAATAACACAACACAATAACACAATTTATGTAAATGTATATACACATACCTTATAAACAATACAAGCTATACAAGCTATGTTACAAACATGCATGCAAAGTCTGCAATGTTCCATCTAATTTTAATCATAAGGTATATGGAATATAATATTTGTAATGTATGTATGCATTTTTGTCAATATTATTTGGAACTCAGCAAAGACTCTACAGATCAGTTACATCTGCATTACCACACTATAATAATGAGACTGTGACAAAAATAAAAGCATGTGTACTGCGAAGTATTAACTAACTTAAGACACTTTTAAGTCTCTGCATTTCATAAAGTAATGTAACTAACCAACAGCTTTTTGTAAAACAGAAAAAAAAACACAATACAACTTTAAAACACAAGAGCATGCTTCCAAAATAAAAATCAGTAATGTGAAGTCTGTGTGATTTGTAGTTAAGGGGCTCCAACGTGCAACAACTCTGATGTGGTTATTAAGTAAAAAGAATTAAAAGTAACATTTGAAAACACAGTGTAACAGTTGCCTGTCGCTCTTCATAAATCTGCAACCGTGACACAAATGAAAACTTTAAGTGAGTGAACAGCAGACTTCCATGTTAAATCAGTGGGTGTACTGCAACAATAGGAGCATTACAAAGTCTAAGGAGGCGTAGATGTCATAGTAATCTTAAAACTGATGACAAAGTC
This sequence comes from Oplegnathus fasciatus, assembly GCA_003416845.1. NCBI lineage: Eukaryota > Metazoa > Chordata > Actinopteri > Centrarchiformes > Oplegnathidae > Oplegnathus > Oplegnathus fasciatus. Next base: position 1,918,650 of record NTHP01000005.1, on the reverse strand, counting down.
TGTGATCCTCTTTTGGTCAGCAGTCTATTGAAACAGGCCAAATGTAATAAAATTTTGCTAAGCCCCGCTTCAGTCCAGTCTCTAGTGGAGTATCAGTCATTGTTCAGTGGCTCATGTCCCCCCATGGGTGAGCTGTGCTGAGGCATGCTGGACATTTGTTTACCCAGGATCCTGAGTCTTAAGGGCCAGCTGTGTGTGCTTGGGTTCACATCGCCTTTATTTGCCTTCGGATCGGCCCAAATGATGCAGATCTAATTCTACAGAGCTCCACACAGATTACACAACTGCTCCCTGCAGCAGTGGAGTTAATGGGATTTTGGTTTAATAATTCTGCATAGGTGGAGCAGCACCTGTTGAACCTGATCTGAAGTCAGACCAAGTCTGACAACTCTTGGTATTTCAAACCCTATCCATCAATAATTCCCCTTCTTCATTCCTGCATTTCAAAGATCTCAGGCTCAGACAACAAAGAGAGCAGGAATTCCCCTTCAACTGAAAGAAACTTTTTGAGTGACTCTGTCATTAGAGCATCATTAAAGCTGATGCCGACATCGCCGGCCCGAGGAATGTAGAGAACAGAAATCACTGCTGGTTTTAAGAGACGATCAACATTCACCAGACAAGAGCCAAAAGTACTTGCTTTTTGACTTAGCTTTATGAGGTGTATGTCTGCAGGAGGAGATGTCGGGGGAGATGAAAGGGCCCAAAAGGAGGGAGAAGCTGTGTTTGCAGATTTAGTAGAGTTCAGTAGTCTGTTGTCCGGATCTGGTGAATGCTCAGCGGCTCCTTTTGACTGCTGCCTGCTTAATTTGTTGTTGTACAATGAGCCTGTGCACTTCTCCAAATCCATGTGCAGAATGCAGAAGGAGAGTCAATTATATCTGTATTAGCTGGTGTCGGCTGGACAATCCCTTTATACACACTCCCCAATCAAGTGCTAGTAGATGTGTTTACCACGATGAATCCCCAACACTGAGCAGTCAAAATGCCTGTTTGGGTGGCTTTTGCTTTGTTTCGGATACTGTGGCCATTTTAGAGAGGCAAAACAGAAAAGTGACAAAACAGGATGCTACTAAACCAGTGGAAGCTTCACTTTGGTGTTTAAATCTCATTAAACTGCTGCAAAAATTGGGTGTCCAAAAGATTTTCAATTTGATCTGTTTTTAGCGGCACGCAGAGATGAAGAGTATTTCTATACAAGTGTTCAAGCGCTGTACAAATTTGAGGTACTTGTACTTGTACTTTACTTTACTGTACTTTACAGAGGGTACTGCACTACATTTATTTGAGAGCTCATTACATTACAGATTGAGATTGTAGATACAAAATAGTTGAATTAGCTGCAGCTCGACCAACTACAACAGTAAGATGCTGCTTACATATTACAGTAATGCATCATTAATGCAACATCATAAGCATTCATCATCCAATAATGTAATATACAATAGTCAGCCCACGTAGCCATGGATTTTAGAAATACTGGGGTCACTAGTCCAAGACCCCCACCCTTACCCCCACCTGGAAATGTTTTTAATTATTTGGATTTTTTACATTTTATCTATTAAGTTAAATTATCATTTTGTGTTCAATATTTTGTGTAACTTTTATATCCCAACGTTAAGGTCTAAATGCTATTCAAAGCCTAAAATTCTGAAAACGTATTTATTTACTCACTGATCTAAATGTCAAATTTAAATATACTGAGTCTACAAATGCTGGAATCAGCATATAACATACCCATAATGTGAAAGTTTTTAATTTTAGGATGTAAACTTCGCCAAAGTTGCAAAATACAGATTTCCAGAGAATATACAGAGGACATAACCTCAGTGATAGCTAACACTCACAGGGGCAACTTTTTCTGCATTGAGTACTTTCACTTTGACGAGTACATTTTGCAAGTAATACTTACATACTTTTACTTATGTCAATTGTCAGTGCCAGACTTTTACTTGTAATGGAGTGTTTTTACAGTGTGGTATTAACTGTTACTTAAGTGAAGGATCTGAATACTTCCTCCACGACTGGTGACACAAATCCGGATGCATGATGACGATCAGGACACAGTTATTTGATGTTATGTTTCCAAATCAGAGATGACAGCAGGACTTCAAAGGTCCTGCTAGTACTGGTTAGTGCTGTGAGGGTTCTGAAACAAGTAAAGCCAGAATCCCAACACCAGCGGATCTAAGCCTCTGAGTGAAAGGACACCTGTGGCTGCTGCATTCACCTCCCACTTTAAGTAGAGGGATTTGCAGAATACCAAAAACACAGGGCTGATCATTTATTATGGAATCTAATTAAACTAAATATTGGAGAATTAAGGTTAACAAATATCTGTGTAAAAATCTTTTCCTCACAGACATTGGCAACACATCTGAAGGGATTTTCCCCCGCCAGGACGAGATATTTCATGTGCGTTGTTGCTAGGGATTTCTTAAATTTGGGAGTGGCCAGATGTATTAACGTCTTTTTTTTACACCCATCAATTGTGTTGGTATTAAAACAACTATTTTCCTGTTCAACTGTTCCGTGTTTGATGTATTACCAGGACTGCAGGGTGCTTTATAAGAGGTCAGAATTTGAATAAATTAATATGAATTTGGAAATATTTCTCATGGCATTACAGGGGTGGGTGCATTCAGTCAAAGGCTTCAAAGCTGCATGTTTGCAGCACAAACGTGAGGGAAAGTGGTATTTTTCATGGACTTTCACTTTATTCTTCCTTAATCTCATTACTCCCTTGGCTGTTTTCATACCTGCAGAAAAAAACCCTGAGATCAATTATATTTGCCTCACTTTTCAAGCGGCTTGTTGTCATTTTGCCATCTGCAGACCAGCATGTCCAGTACAATGTGGTGTATTCACGGAGCCTCTTTGGCTTTCTGAACAGAGAGAGACCCTTTTCTCTTGCTTCTCGCCCCAATTCAGGGCTTTCTTCTCCCTTTTAAGTGGGCTGTTGATGAGGTTAGTCTAATCAGATTAAGTCAACTCACATTGGTCTCTGCAGTTTGTTTTCCTTCCAAAGGCGTCCTGACATCTCCTATACTTTTTCTTTATCCTCCTCTTTGCACTTTTCATCCAGGCTTCCACCCAAAAAAACCTTTTCAGCAGAGGTCCCAATGGACTCCTTTATAAACCGCAGTTCCCCAATGATATAGGTTATTTAGAATGGGTCAGTAGACTGCTATACATGGGAAAGGCCTTTAAAGTTGTGCAGTGACGCATTTGGACATTTCCACTGGTGTCTGTGTGAATGCCAGAGATTAGGTAAACACAAAGCACTAAATCAAATTTTGGAAATTGCTGGAACCTTTAATTTGATTCCTAAATAAATGTTTGAGGGATTTTTTGTAAACTACAAGGCTAATGCAATCTCCACTTTTATCCAGCCACTTGGATGAGAGTAGTGTTTTCACGGCCAACTTGTTAAATAGTTTTTAAGTGAAATAAATACGATTTTATTGTTTAGATTTCACAAAATGTGACTGTTCTAAACAGTGAAAACAAACCGAACAATTGCCCAGTTAAATCATCATGTCCATTTTGTGTTTTTTTCTTGAAAGAATTCTAAAAATCTCTGCTATCAAATGAAAGCATATATCGTTGTGAGCATATTTTCTATTCTCAATAAACTATAGAATATCCGGAAACCATGGTATTGAAATATGAAAATATATTTTTCATTACACGAGAAGAGACTAAAGTCCGTAATGTTTTACAAGAGTACATTTGTTATCTGAGAGTATGACTTTGTTTTGAACTATTCCCATCATGAACTGTTCCTACACGATGAAAATGAATAGTCATGTAAGCAAGAAGATCATTTAGATGGTCAAAAACAATGTGGTAACAGTAGTGACACAAATGTGTGATTGCACAATTAATTATAATTGTGTCCTTCTTGATAAAGAACTCCAAATAATTCACTTTTAAACAGATTTAGTAACTGGAGGGAGCCATTAAAGGAGGCAAAAGTTTGGAAAGTCCTTGATCCCACCGTGAAATCAATTCTTTTTCTTCAAATTTGATTTGATTAATACGCACAGATGCCCAGTTAAGAATATACCCCCCACCTGTAACTGTAAAATCTCTGAAGTTCTCATCAGTGGTGTGCCGTAACTTGATTCCCCCACTAATAACAGGCTTACAAAGACAATGAGCACAATGAGTACAGAGGAGGTCTTTTCAGATGACTTCAGAGCCCCCCCTGAGAAAAGACATGGCAGCCCACTGACTGAATGGGGGCTGTGGAACCATTTCAAGCTAATGGATCTGAGAGACTGTCCACATAATTACATTACAGCATTTCAGCAACCCTTTGAGCTCCACACTTGCAGCTTGGGCACACCACAGCACTTCATTCATATCATAGCTCCACAGTGGAATGTGCTATGACAGATATGGCCCTCTTGGGCACTCTTGAACAAGGTTGCGCTCCATGGGACTGGCAACCCCCTCATCCCTCTGCATACAAGTTCTTGGATTTAAAACAGAGGGTGGGCACCGCAAAGACAAAGGATCAAACGTGGAGGGCAAAGAAAATCTAAAAATCGACTTAGTGTCAAAGAAATGACGTTTGAGTGCAACAATATCCATATTTTCCTGTTAACCTTCATCTGTCCTTCGCTTTTCTTGCTTTACACATAACATACAACAAATTTTACAGTTTATTACATTAGGTGAACATGTTTACGTTTTGTAAAAGATATCATGGAGCCAAAATTGTTTTAATAAACACAAATTTCATGATTTAATTTGGTTTTGCTTCAGTCAGGCTCTCACAGATAACTGCTATAAGTCATAAACATCAATGCTGTGTCCACCTTTTATGGTTTGGTTTTTATTTCTTTCTTGTTTCTGTGTCTTTGCAACCTGTTGAGTAAAAGAACTTGTCAAAACTACAGGTAAAGATCTTTTTTTAAAGGTTTCTTGTGCTTTATTCACTTTTTCCTTTATACCAAACGTGGTGTGGTTGAAAATGAACCAATATACACACAGAAAAATCAGGCAGAAAATCAGCTTTTTCTACTCTTTTGTTTTAACGGAGCTTGTGTCTAATCCATTCCAGCCAAACCAAACACATAGTAAAAGGAGAACAAGATTTTTCACAGGCTGTGGTGAATGCCGCTGAATAAGTCAAACAGACGAACACAGAGCAGAAAAAGGCCCATTTGTCGCCGCATTAACATACTGACTCCTCAATCAGGTTTGATTTATAAAGAACCTCTCCAAACCTTCACAGGACAAATTATTCAAATTTAGACTGATGATTTCTCAATTTGTGACCAAAAGCGTAAATTCCACACAAAAGTCACAGTCAATCTATGCCTACAGACCAAGTGGAAAATCCTTCAAACTAATATAACTCAAAGCAACAATTTTGAGATTTCCCTCCTTGATAGCCATATTAAAAGATGCCATTGATCTTTTTGTTCAATTTTGTTGGTTGAAGAAATGCTTTGCTCTCTAGTTCTTCTGGGCAAAAAAATGACTCCTTTTGTGGAGGAGCAAAATCAATGCAAATTAATCCTTTATTCATTTCCCTGTGAATAATTTGAGTCTTTGCACTTTTGTTTGGGGCCTGTGAGCTAAACAAAATCATAAGAAAGCTGGAAAATGTGAACGTTTATTGGCCAGTGGAAGAGTGAGATGACCCCTCTCATGGGTGACAAAGACTCTTTTATGGCATTGGTGTGAACCCATGAAGCAAGGGTATTCCACTCTGACTGACCAGCACCACAGGACATCCAACACGTGCAGAAATGGTGACCCACTAAAACCAACTCTTTTTACACCCATAAAGGAGGTTAGAGAACCAAAAAAGACTTAATCTCTGCCCATTCTTGAGTGCATATTCTGAGGGATGAGGTGACAAGCAGAGGACGGGCTGTGTGGCAGGCTGTCGGTGACAGTGACAGATTTATTATCAACTTTCTACTATCAACTGAGGAATACTTCAAAAAGTGGTTCAATTCTTTCATTTAGTAACATATATGCATTTATATCCTTGTGCCTAGATTACAGCCTTAAAAGGGAACTGTTTACTGAAGTCTGTTTACAGGTCTTGGGCGAGCAACTACTGCATATGTGAAAATAGGTATATAAAGCCTTTTGTGGCTCCAGAGGGAGCTGCACAAAATGTATTGAACGGATGGAGCTGAAGTTTGAAAATTAAGAAAATCTGGGGAGTGTGGAGTTAGAAAGAAGTGAGTTTACCAGACCTCTGTAGCCTGCTCCTCATCTCTGCTTGAGGTTAGCGGCCTGAGACGACTGTTAGCCGCTAATAGCATAACACACCCAAATCTCCAACAGAACTGTTGGCGGTCAGGTTGCACTGTGGGTAATGTAGACCCAAAACAAAAGCATTTTTCTCACATCACCCCAGTCTTAGTGAAATTGCCCTGGCTGCCAAATCTCTTTTAAAATACATTTTATTATTTGAGATCTTGCATGGTCTGGCACCAGAGTCATTTAACTATTTCACTCACTTTGATATATTTTATTATTTGTTCATTTTCAGTGAAAACTTGCTAAGATAGTACTTTTTAAATCTTGTGCACTGTTGAGAAAGCTTGAAGACAAAGCGTTTCATTGTCAGCAGTGACTGCCATGACTGTAATTGTTGTGTATTTGACAAATAAAGACTTCTTGAACTTCTAAAACCCTGATGTCCCCTCAGAGGCCTCTAGCTGTTCCAGAGTCCAGGTTAAAAACAAATTAGCTTTGACTGGACTGGCAGCTACTAATACAGTTTTCCTTATTAAAATCAGATAACAACAGATTTTTCATTTTACCACGAAAAAGACAAGATGCTGACTAACTACAGACTTTCCACCACTTTGAGAGCAAGACATGCTGACTTGCAAGACGCTGGTGGAGTACAGATCCTTGACCTGATCCTTTATGTCATAGTTTTCTTGCTGAAGCTGAGCTCAACACATTCCTGCACAAGGCCAGATGTAAAACAAAGGACACAGACTAGCAGGACAAGTTGCTGGGATTCTATTATGTCCAGAGTAAAATGACAAAGAACACCATTGTGTGTGTTGGTCCTTGCTAAAAAATCATCTGAATGTAGCAATAACCAGCATACACAATGGTTGAACCAAGTGCCGTGGGTTTCCATGTTTGTGGTCACCTCGAACATCATCCATCATCAAAGTCCCCTGTAAACCCCAAACACAGACGCCCTTCCTTTTCCCTCTGATGTGGAGAGTCACACACTTCACAGCGCATACCCTCCCTTTAACTTTTATTTTGGGCCAAACATTGCGGAGGAGACGATTTGTGTCTTTGAAAACACCATGTATCAATCACATCAAAAGCCCAGGAAACAAAAGCGGAGGCTGGCAGCATCAGACAAACACTCCCATTAGTCACTGCGCTCTCTTTCACGTGTATCGCATCGCGGATGAAGGAGGGGTTGTTTACTCTGGAATATCTCACACTGTAAAGGCAAAGAGAACCTACCGCCTGGTCCATTCAACAAGCACGGAAACAAGTGGACTACTGTGCAGTCAATTACAATAAACGCAGATCAAAGAGCACAAAATGGACTTCTGTTTCATAATGCACCATGTGGCACAACCTTTTTCCTTACAAGGACCTCACACTCGATCTTCCCACACTCATACACAAACTCACCATTAATAAGGTCTGAAAAGTGTGATTTTCAGTTCTCCCTCTTGTGTTTCTCTTCCTTGTCCTATCTCCAGCCCCCTGCCTGGTGCTGACCCAGCCAGCAGACCCCCTCTGCCCCCTCTGTGGCCCCCTCCAACCCTGGGAAGAAGAGGCCCACGCCGGAGCTACGACTGGGGCTCATTAGCAGCGCCCACCTGGAGGCTGGCTGGGGGCTAACAGGGGACCACAGGGGCCAAGGCCTTGATCTGTTGGTTGTGAGCAGCAGTGTGACACACAGCGGGGACAGGGCTGCTGCGGCATAGTATACAGCACAGCGCACCATCAGATATACAGTATATGCTCCAACAGTCCTGAGTTGATCAAGCTTAATCTGTTTAATTGTTCCCTTAGCAAAGGCACACCTCTTTCTGTTAACCCACCAGGAGCCCCCTTTCACCAATTCCCTCTCATAAAAGTCAGACAGAAAGTTTATAGCTGTTTGTGTTGATGGTATCAGCGCAGTAGAAACAGCCTGTAAAACCATTACGGAAAGGAGTACCTTCTGTGTACGCTTTCTTTGAAGTCTAGCCACCTTATGCAAATTCAATATCTCATCAGCCGCTGAGTGCTGCTTCTCCCTCTTCATTCTGACTAACAATTCAAACCCTTGTTTGGGGGGGGGAGTTGTCTGCTGCAAATCAGTATTTACTCTGTCAGCTGTTGGTATGGGGGTGAGGCTGAGGTATGCTGGTGTGTCTGTGTGCAATACTCCAGTGGTCTGGAGCCCCTGCGGTCAGATGCCCTGGGTCTGGGGACACACAAAGGGATTCCACCAGAAGGAATAGCAAGTCTCCTGAGTCATGTGGCTCCAGTCACGCAGACTGCATCCAGGGATTCACGTCGCTGTTTGACATCACAGTACCTAAACAACAACCATTCCAATGGAATTTAGCTTTGGAGTTGCGTACATACGTAAGGAGAAGTTTTCAAATACTTTCTCACAATGCTGCTCCACCGAGACGAGCCTGATTTACTGAATACATCTTCTCCTTTTAAAGGACATAATTGATGGTATCAATTAACTGAAAAGAAAACAATTGCAAAAATGTGAGAAGTAACCTCTAAAACCCACCCAACCAAAGCATGTGACGGGCTTTTTACAATGATAGTGGTGTTATTTTTAAAATCATATTCATCAGGAAAATGTTTGAATGTTTACAAGATATCCATGAGATATCTTTGAGTCCTAAATTTACATACGAGAAATGTTATATAATCAAGGATGTAGGGAATTCTTTCATAGCTGCCATGCTCTTTGTAAAAAGTCTCAAAACAGATCTCCTCAGAAAATCTCCTTGTTAAAAAGTCACTTTAACATTTGACAACTTTTGGACAACCAAAACAACCTTGGACTCTTTACCTGTGTTTTTCAAATAGCAGACACAGGAGAATGAAAATTTGTTCTCAGCGATGCTAAGATCACAGAAAAAACACAAAAACGCAACAAGAACCTTTGTCTTCATTCTAATTATACTGTATAATATATGGATCTAAATAGTAAATATGTCTGAAAGCAAGGTGGTTTTGTCCACTCATTTATCATTCATTTGCTTTGCAAAATTTGTTTCCATCGAGGATCACATGCACTGAAATGTGGGTTGAATGAAACAGTAGGAAGGACATCATGGTTTTATTCAGCTAGTAAAAACAGCAGCTGTGGCCCTCAGGCTCTCTCCTCCTTCAGACCCTTGGTCCTGGGCATGCACTGTGCCAGGTGAAAGAAACCCCAGAGGGCCATCACAGGACATTTACATTAAATCCCATATCTAATACTAAAATCGATATATGCAGAATCAGATCATCCTGGTTAGATCTGTTTGTTTAATCTTATCTGCAATCAATTTTCTGATGAAAGCAAACCTTCTAAAATAGTCCTGGGTTATAGAGAGCATTTGGTTTATCAGATCAAAGAGGAATAGTCTGGGTCACTGCTGGTGAATATGGACAATGGATTGGTCATGATGACTGGTAAATCTCAGTCGCAGACCACCACATCAAGGACAATTAGCATTAGCTTGACTCTCCAGGCTCACCCCTTAAGCAGGATGAAAAAAGTGACCTGCTGACTAAGCACATTCCACCTGCAGCCTGCAGTTCAAAGGGCTCCCATGATGGTCACCCTCTGCACCTCACTGCTCCACTGCTATCCAGCCACCACCTGCCCCGAGGCAAAGCTCACCCCTCCTCCACACCGCGGGTGACCCGGTGCTCCATCAACAACATCCCAGCCCATTCACAACACTTGGAACTGCTCTGACCGCTAGCTTAGGCGCTACCTGCCAGCTAAGTGCCTCAGGTGATGTTTGAATGGGCTTCACTTAAGAATTAGCCACACCTCTTCCCCCTCAGAGAGGAGGCATGAGGGAGGCAACATATGGCCGACTCGGATGAATTCCCCTACTGTTTCGGAAAGACTCTCAGAAGCCTCCAGGGTGATCGGACCTTCACGCTTCTCTTTACTAGATTAAGTCTAATAATCTCCCAGTAACGAGACTTTAAATCCAGAGCGGTAAAACACTGGGCCCCGGGGTTCACTTACACACAGAGCATGCTGTTTTCCCTTTAACACTTTATTTTATGACTGCAAGTAAGAGTTAATGCTCCTCATCAACTTTCCCCTCATCTACGAGCAAAGATGAAGATTTGTTGATAGTAGGCAGAGATTCCTCAAATCCGAGTTTCATGGATTGAATTGTGGTAACTTGAATCTGTGGGGTAACAGTTCATATGGGAATGTTGATGCTCGAGGACCAAACCACTGATGAGTCTACATTTAGGACTATGTGAGATTAAAGGAACATTCCATTTTATTCCAACTTACTTTAGTAGTTTTGGCAATCATTTCTAATGATGTAGTAGGACTGTACTCACCAAAGTAATTGCTGACATCTGGGAACGTCACTACATAAACCGAGACCACAAGCTTACCCTAGCACAAGTGCTGTCAGTGCCTAAACATAACCATAAAATAGTTGAATAATGCTGTTGCTTGCATGAGTGGATATTGTATTACAAGGTCAGACATTTTGTCAGAAAATAAATAAAATACGTTGCACTACAACAAAGTCAGACGGAGCAAGAATCAAGTGGTCAGACAATCAGACATAAAACTGAAGGTGAGTGCACCCGAAATGTTGATAATCCCTTATTGCACAGGAAAACTGTATGCAGGCACAACTATGGCAAGTAATGTAAGTCAAAGTTCAGCCACAAAGTCAGTCTGTAAACTGAATTATTTTTGTCACTGTGTTCCCAGATCTCAGCAACTTAGTGATTCCAGTGTTATGCTGGGCTCAGACTACTGATCGAGACAATAAGCTCCAAAAGAAAAAAACTTTAATGCAAACTTTTACGTAACTTATATTTTATGTATATTAGGTATATATTTCATATCTAATGACAAACAGTGCTGTAAAGGCGAAAAGTAACATCTTGTCTTTGTGGGTACTTTTCATTAAAAAACGGTGAGGTGAAATGGCACCATTGTGAAAGTTATCAATCCCCAACTCATACTGACATAAGGACAAGAAAGCCCCTGGTTACCTTTCTTGAGAATAACTGTTGAGTTCATAATGAAGCAAGGACTCCCACTGGAGTGTTGATTAGGCAGATGCCTTCACTGGGCTACAGGACCGAGCGTCAGACCCGTCTCCTGCCCTCCAGGGACTCAATTTATTCATTCACTGTAATTCATGGCAGACCCCGACACAGCCCAGGATGCTGCACCCTCTCTCCTCTCTACTCATTTAATTTGGAGCTGTAGCAGCAGAGGCAGGAAGGAACCCCAGCGATGGAAGATATTAGACTGTGAGTGGGCAGCCTTGAATGGGAAATCCACCCTGAAAACAGAATTCACGTTAGGCAGAAATGAGCCGAGAGCCTTGTTGTGATCATCAAGGTCTTTCTGGAGCTACTTCATCTGCAGTGAACTGATCATATTTGGACTTGCAATAGCACTGGTTTCCAACTTTTTTTGGCATATGTCCCCTTAAGGAGAAATGACTCTCTCCTGTGAATAATCTCATGACCCAGATTTATCTTTCAACCCCTTTGTGGGGCCCCTGACTTAGAGACTGATTTCACTTTCATACAGTCTTTAAGGGACTAGTAAAATAATATTTTTTGCAGAGAATTAGGTGAGAAGCTTGATACCACTCTCTTGTCTGTATGCTAACACTAAATATGAAGCTAGAGCCAGGAGATGATTAGCTTAGCTGAACTTAGAATACAGACTTGGAGAAGGGGGAAACACCTTACCTGGCTCTGTCCAAAGGTAAAAAATACACCCACCAGCACCTCTAAACAAACAAGATATAACAGGTCAATTTGCAGTGGTCGAATGTAACTGAGCACATTAAGTCAATCATCAAGTACTGTAGTGAAGTACAAATTTGAGGTACTTGTACGTTACTTGAGTATTTTCATTTTATGCAACTTTCTACTTCTACTCCACATCTCAGAGGCAAATATTGTACTTTTTACTCCACTACATTTGTATGACAGCTTTAGTTACTAGATACTTTTAATATTACACATTTCCTTCCCCTTTCTGTCCAGTGAAAACCATGTATCTCCAAATTTGGTGCTTTTGGATTTGAATTTTTCTGATAAGCTGAAGGATTAAGTGTTCCTTTATGGGTTAAGAAAATTCTCCCACTACTTAAGCTAAATAAACTTAAAATAAATTAAAAATCCCCTTGGATTAGATGGAAAATGCATTGTCACAAAGCTGAAAAGAGGGCTGCTCCTTGTTCACCGGTTTTTAAGAGAAATTACAACCCCCGTAATGTGATCCAAACAACAGGAATCTGTGGGTATACTTAAGGCTGAAAACTTTCCATTAAAGACAATGTTAAAAATGACAGATGACAATGCATCGATAAAAAGTGTCATAAATGTAAGCATAACGTTGCCAGATTTTGTTAAAGACTATGTCTTTGTGTGTCATATCAATAGTTGTTATACTGTAGTACTTCAGTTGTTGGTTGGGCCATTGGTTGGTTCTCTGCATCAGGTCAAAAAGAGTATGTTTTGGTTCTGCACTGAAAAACATGCTGAAGACAATGGCATTCCTGTGTGGAGACAACCAAGGCCTCCTCACCAGGAAAAGGGACCAAAACAGGGTTTCTCGGCTTGACGGTGTCTCTTCCGACCTTATGCCAGACAGCCGACTGGAAATGCCAGGAATGCTAGACTGTTGCTCGATAGGAGACCATGTTCCACTTATTGGCTACTGGTGGGCAGAGCCACGGGGACAATGTCCAAGATGAGTTCCCACACAATAGGAACAAGACATTTATGACTCTTCGGCCACGGAAAAAATGAAAGGTTCACACTCAGGACACTCCCGGCTCTTGTACTCCCACTGACACACTGGGAGAGATGCTGCTCTGGGCAGACACCCCTCACATTTTTGGGCCGTGTCTGAAAGGCTGAAGAAAAGGTCTCCCCTGAATCCAACTAGGCTGCCCTGTTTGGGGTGATTTAAATGGCCTGTTATTACCTTTCTCAGCCATTGTCTCTCTACTGGTATCCCAGTCTTATGATGCTTTTAATTATTAGTTTTACCAGCACTCATTAGACAGGAGCCAGCAGAATCTTGGTTTGGTATTTCAGTGGCATGTAAACATTACTAGTGATAACCCAGGCAACCAAAGAAATTCAGACTGACGTCTGTGAGACAAATTTAGGCACACGTTCTGTGTATAAACTGCGGCTCCTTTGTTTACGAGCTATAGCAATCAGGATAAAATAACAATAAAGCTGGACTAAAATCTAGTAAATGGAGGTGAAAGATGTAATAAGAGGGCAGTGAGTAAGTTTTCCCCCAGTATGCATTAATTAATGCAGTAATTTATGGTTTTACTCCAAAATAAATAACTGACTATTTGAATAAGTGACAGGTAGGGATCAGAGAGAGCCCAAATACGAAACTAAATCCACAACATTTAGGGGCATTAAGCAGTGAACGATACTAATGAACAATAGTGGTAAAATTACTTACCCAGACATACAATCACGTGAAAAATAAAAGTATTGCCTTTAAAAACATAGAATTGTAATAAATAAAAGGTTAGTAATAGTGAAGAATGATCGATGCCAGTGTGTTAATACATAACTTGACTTGTAATAAATGGACATTTAATGGTTTATTGGATATAGTAATATTTATGTAACTTTTATGTAAGTGTCTATATTATTGGCTCATTTAAACTCCACCAACCCACCAACCCATCATATTTCATTAATGTACCGAACGTTTTTGATACAAAGCCTTATCTTGCAAGAAACCTAGTAAATAAAGCAGAAAAGTAAATTAAATGGAGAGAAATATACAGTATTGTCATCTGAAATCTAGCTGTGTAAACAGGGGAGCCGCTAGAGATGTTGACCCCCCCATAGCTCATTTGGGGTTTTACTGCATCTATAATCCCTGATGTGTTCTAGGGTTCAAGACATTTGCCTCAGTGTTGGGACAGATTAACATGTTGCAGGTCATACTTTGAAATTACTCAGTCTGCAGTCTAAATACAAATGTACTGTAATACATTATTAAATATATGGAGAATCATGAATCAAGTATGCAAAAGACTGACTGACTAAATCTAAATTTATTTATTTATTATTTGTATATGCTAGTGTCTCATTATTTGATCTCAGTGTGATCATTTTTGTGGGCTCATTCAGCCTGCAGCTCTGTGTTGAGACAAACTCACTCATGTCACCTCATAGACTTCAGACCTGGAGTGCCACCTACTGGTGTCATATTAGAAAAGCAGGGTAAACCTGCAAGTTGTAAAGATTCATAATTTGAAATACATTTTAGGCCGTCAGATATAAGAATCTAGGTTTCTTTTGGGATTATTTTTATTCTTTAGTTTCTGGGAAATATATACAACTCTACAGTATACATGTCTTTGTAATGTTAATTATGAATATTTATATGTAAACTTTATGATTCCATAAATGTTATTTTCCAGTTCAGAATTTTAGTTCAGAATGCTTCTTTTTTACTTAATAGAAAGGTGTGTAATTAGTTGCACCTATAAGTAAAAGCCTCTTTCGATGCTCATTACACATTCATACTGCCAATTAGGAGCATGGATGTACCAAAACCTTTTCATGAGTCTCCCATTTCCTCCTTGATATCCATTGTACCCTTCAGCTGGTCCACTGCTATTTGAACCCCATATCCAGTCCTTTCCCAATTATACCCACCTTTGAGGTTTACTTACTCCAAGACGAGGGAGAAAACAGAGTCCTTTAACAAGTGGGCCCCATTCTCTTGTTCACATGGGGAAGTTTACCCACATCTGTCTCAGCACCTAACCCATGGAAGAGAAGGGGTCAGTGCCAAGGCCAGAGGTCAGCACTTGTCCCATTGTGAGCTAGAACCAACATGAACCCCAATCGAACACTGCGGTCAGCGGGAAACAGTGCCCGGTTGGTTCTTAGGGCCACGGATCTGTGAACTAAACAGGAGTTGTGCTTTGAGACGGCTTGCCGCATGGAAGCGTTTGAAAGGGATTCTTACGGTTTCTTAATTAAGTACAGAACAAATAGTTGTCCTGCTTTGTCACGTCTTTTCTGCATCATCAATGGCATGAACACAAATAGAAAACAAAGCTGTGGTTTGAGAATTTGCAGGTGTGCACGGATGCGTGTGAAGCTACTGGAGGGAGCACTACCACCCAAAAAAAAAAAAA